>JBCFXI010000577.1:0-137794 GCA_038496175.1 Ampulex compressa | reverse complement strand
ATTGTAGCTTAGCAATACTAATAAACCATTCATCTATATCGACACAAGTCTCTGGCAAAAATTACTTGAACCTCACCATCCATAACAAACCTTTTAAATCAAGTACAATCCCACATATGGAGCATGGAAATTACTTTTACCGCGTTCCATCAGTGTATCCTAGTGTCCGTCCTGAATAACGACCCGGTTTTTTACCTTGTTGGCGCATAAATACGGATGATACCAAATCGGTGAGGCTCAAGCCTCCGATCGGTTGCCTCTCGAACTCCTCTATGCTCTATGATTTTCCAACCTTCACCCTATTTTCGCAGGTTACACGGTCGGTGACCTCGCAACTTGGCGGTAAGTAAACGCCATTGTAGGTTCCACGCGGTAGCACGTGCCGAGGGACATTCGGTGAACGAATTGGCGGTGTTTATCGCGATTTTGGGCACGACAGGACAGAATCTTTGGTCCAGAGTCTCACGAGGATAACGCGAACCCACTCGACGTGGTCGCTTAATTCTGCCCTGGGTTCCGTGAGGCCGGACGAAGAAAAAAGCACCGAAGGTCGGGCCTTCCGAGGAAAAAGAAACAACGCCGTGGTAGCGACTCTTTGTTCAAGCCCTGTCCTGAATTTCTAAAACCGCACGGCCCGGAATTCTCGAATCCACGAGGCGAGTGTCGCGCGAAGGAAATCCATGAGCCACGATCGTCGTACAATAGTATAAAAACCCGGGGAAAATTCTCGCAACGTAATCCCAAGCCTACCAGCCGAGCAGCATTAGGGCGAGTGAATAAAATTGAAGAAAGAAATTTCCCTAATTTTTATTCCCGAGCAACCGAAGTTATTCGAGCCGGTAGAGCGTCGCTCGAAGCGAGATCCAAATCCAGTTTAATCCAGAGGTGACGGGCCGGGATTAAAAGCCGGGTCCAGCCGGTGGTGGCCCGATCCTCGGTCCACTCCACGGCCGTGCATCCGACCTGGAGTTTCTGCAGCCCTGGCCAAGAATGGCCGGTGGGCGCGCAGAAGGACGATGCGAACGGATGTGCGGCAGGAACGATTCCCTTTATTCCTGATCCCGAGCAGCGCGGAACCGCGGCCTCGATCGGCCATTACTTAGGGCTCGATTTATCGCCAACGAGCGCCGCCGTCCCGCTCGAGGCCCGCAGCTGCGCCACGGATAATGCAGGTGCACCCGGAGCACGACCTCCAGGAAGCGCCAATTTATAACACCAACGCCGTGCACGTGCCCAATCCCTGGACTCCCTTGGAAAACGCTTTTTCCGCCATTTCCAAGCCCCTCCAGCTCCTCGGACCCCTCGACGCGCGAATGCGTCCATCAGGATGAACCCACGGCGAGGATTAATAGACTGCTAAATCACTCAGGATCCGTATGTAACGATTTCGAGTCGGATACGAGGAGCCAGCTTGTTTTGGAGATGGATATTTTTGCTGGGATACGTTCGTGCAGGTGGGACGAGTGGAAGGGCGAATATAGCTGGACGATTTTGTCGAACGTTCGCGATTAAAGGCTCTCTCTCTCTCTCCCTCTCTCTCTCTCTCTCTCTCTTTCTCTATCTCTCTCTCTCCCTTTCGCGCGCACATTGGGATAAAGCGGCTTAGCAAGAATTATGCCCGACGCGCGAGAATAAATCTTCGTAACGCGAGATCTGCACGAAGAACGTTTGCACCGTGCGTGGGATCGGTTATGCTGGACGCGGTGAATGGAGACTCGGATTTCCACCTAGAAGACCACGAGAGCCCCTGAATATTTTCACGCGATATCGATACCGCCGATCGAATGATCGGGGAGCTGCTTTGGTGGCAGGACGCTAAATCGACGAGAAACATCGAACCATCAGATCGTCCGAAATCCAGGCCGCGCCTCGATATTTCCAGGGTGTATTTATACCCTAAACTGGACGCTTCTCGAAAGCACTTCGGGCGACCAAAGCCCCGTGGCGTTCGACGCCGCGCGGATTAAACAAATAAAGGAAGGAGGAATAAAACCCCCGGGTTGTTTCACGACTCGACAAGGATGATCGGCGATACGCGCGCGAGGTAAATTTTAAGCGGGCCGCATATTGGGCAGTTTAATCCCAAAGTGCCCGGGGCAAAATTCATTTCCTTCGCGACACATTTGTCCGAGGAAGCCACCTCGGCCCGATTTATGAGAAGCCCGGTTTTTCAAAGAATAATCCGCGGGCCACCGGGGAAAACTTCGAAATTGGTCCTCAAAGTACGGAAACTGGGTCCGTGATAAATCGAGCGAAAGGATATTTGCCCCGTTGGCCGCGTGCAGATGCAGGACGCCATCTCTCTCGGTCTCGCGGGGGACATAAGTTTGGTCCGCACCAATATCTTTCCGGCCGCTGGCCGGCTCGCGCACCGACGATCATTATGTGCGTCGAATGCATAACGCGTTAATCGACTAACCGGAAGGCAATCGGTAAATCAAACAACGAGTACGACAGCCGCAATCCCGGTACGCGAACGAATTTGCCTGATTGGAACGCGTGTTCTCCATTAATTACGACGGCCGGCCGCGGTAGTGCTGGCCGGAAAACTGGAGCGCATCCGCGATAGGAAACGCTGCCCGTCGAAGGCCGAAAACCGAGGCGCGTTTCGATGTCTCGGATGTGGAATGCGCGGAGCCTCCACCAGCTGCTAAAAAATAAATCCTCGGCTGAGGTACGGCGAGTACCGCTCGAAGTTCTACCGATTTTCCTCAACGGTTTGCAATGATCGTACACGCCAACCGAATATGGTCTCCGCTGTTTTTTTATTACCTTTAGACATTTTTTTTAATTCATTTTTCGGCACCGACTGCTAAGGTCATTTGACCTAGGATCTATTGCTTAAGGTGGATTCCGAACCACCAGAACTATGATATACATATCACAGAAAAAACAGTGGTGAAGGGCGGGATCCATTGGAACTTCTTTGGGAAAATTTGTATCGATACTTTCGATACCAGGTTGTAGGTGGGAAATACCAAGGATGATCCACGATCGATTTATCAATTTTACGCGACAGATACCGCGGATTGTCCTTCTAATTTTTTATTGCGTCCCGCATGTGCGAGGTTGAGTTTCTAATGAAAGTCTCATACGTGTCGCGTATATACGATGCGGTTAGGGAACGTGTTAATTTTTCGCTCTCCATCATGCACGACACGTTACGAGCGACTGACCGGCTCGTTGCCACCGTACAAACAGCACGCGATCGACATGCGATCGCGGCTCGGTCGGCAAAAGGATGCTGCGATGTTGCGGACAGGTTGGACGCATCCGCATTTGTACTACGTACAACAATGCGAATAGGTTGAAGTTGGCGCGGTTCGTGCGTCGCGCTGGTAAATGGGCGACAGCCTTAAAGCGACACGCGTCTGGCCGCGTAGTATGTAGAGTACCCTTAGATGTTCGTGCCGCTGCTACGCGAACACCGGTTCACCTTGGACGTGTCTCGACTCTGGCTCGCTTAGCGAGGCACCTCGAAAAGTCAGCTGGCCCGTCCAACGAAAATCCGACGGCTAGGGACGACGCGGCTAATGCATACTTGCCACTTTGATCGAGGCACGCAACCACCTGATCCATTTCCAGATTTATTTCTTTGTCTTTCGAGTGGTATTAATGTTCGAGTATCAAAGCCACTTCGCCTAATAGAGACCGCTGTAGAATGAGAATAAGATTGATTTAATTCGAATTGGTACGTTTAGAAATATAGCGGAGTAGATAAAGTGGTGACGCGTTTGATGCTCGTCGTGGATCAAACGGTGAATTCGCTTCTCGTAACCGCGGTTTTTACCGACTGCATATCACCTTGAAAGAACAGCCCGAAGCCAATTACGTGAAAGCATCGACCCACTAAATTGACTTGGCTGACCTTCGTGCTGTACAAGAGTACAGGAAATATCGACACGCTCGGCTGGGATGAAGAGTCACCAACTGGATTACATTCTCCGTAATGCTCGCCGTTTTTAATTGCAGGCCATCGACTGTACTCGCATCTGGTCCGACCCGACATTGATCGAACTCTCGACTAATAATGACTAATCGCGCATTTGCAAGATAGATTGCTAGACTGGAAATGCGCTAGACGCGAAGTCCATCAGCGTACCACTTTTACTTCCACTTACGATAGTTGTCTATCGTACCTCGTTTCAGGTTCCACGAACGTTCGAATAGTTAACATTAGGCGTTCGTTCGTGGAAAAATCATGAAAATAGTAAATTAATCTTGAGCGTGGATCAGGGCGAAGGATATTCTTTTCTGAAAAGATGACGGGTGGATCGATATCGCGAATCGCGCGATGGTTTTCGAGACCAAAATCCCCGGTGATCGCGATGAAAATACAATACGAGGTATCGTCGACGATAAGTTCCCTCCTTTTCCCCCGGCGGGGGAGAAAAAACAATGGGGACCGTGGCTAAAAGTCGGCTAACGCGCGATAAAAGCATCGCAATGACGGCGTGACGGGTGACGCGACCTGTGGAGTCTCTTTTCCTCGGCCACGAGCCGCGAGCCGAACCGCCTCCTGGCTTCTGAAGCAGACGAATTTCCAACCCCCGAGGGATCTGTCGAGATCGAACAATGCCACGTCAAAGTTCATCCGCGACTTTGCCACCGTGGAAAGCCGCGCATTGTCTCGGAAAACGTCATCTTTGTTCGGCAAAGAAGGCTCCGCTTGATCTGTCCAAAGGTATTTCTTATTTCCCCGGGAGCAACTAAAGTCGACCGTCATCCTAAAGCGTTCAACATCGAAACGCTCCGGAATACGTTCTTCGAGAAACATATTCCGTCTCGTTGGAAATTTTGGAATTTCAACATAGCAAAGTTCATCGATTGGCACGGTAGGGAGAAGAAATATATTACGTTGATTCGGTAAGCAAGCGTAGACTCAGCCTGAAATTCTGGGTCCTTCGCCCTTGGCAGCGATGCTTGCAACAGCCTTATACCAACGGCAACCTCTCTTAGATCCTATCGCAACTTGGAGAACAATCTAGATCGTGTTTAAACGTTTCCCTTCCAAGGGACGTTCAAGCGGATGGCGGCTTCCTTCCTTCCGCACGAAATTCCACAAACAGATTCGGCAATGCTGCAAAGTTAGTTCGGACTATGGCATCCGTAAGTGTCCATCGCCGCCGGGTTTGAACGTCCCTTTAACGCCTGGATTACAACTATCGTCGTGCCAGCGAAACTCTCGAATCCTCGTCGTTCCGGGAATAACGCTACGTGCGCGCGATCGTTCACGTTTCCACGACGGGACAAAGTTCCTCCGGCTTTTTGGGAAAGCGATTTTTTCCTCGCGCGGACAACGCGACCGGCCTCCTCGTCCGCAAAATCGCGGCGGGGTCCATCCTCCCTCCCTTCCTTCCTAAACTCGAGAACGAGCGCTCGTGGATCGCTTCCCCGATTTCCCAAAGTTCGCTCTAGGCCCGTGAGTGACCGTCGAAACCACGCTTAAACGTTACTTCGAGGCGAGTTATAACAATGGCCATAACCGTGGCGGCTAAACTGCTTCGGCAGGTTGCGAAATTGCCACACGTACACATCGCCCCTGGAACGATCTCCATCCGAAAACGATTTTCCTCGAGGGCCGGCCAAATTTCAGCATCGATTTCCGATCGGGATTTTTGAACGTCCGGGGAAAGAGCCCGAGGTTTCCTCGGAGGGCGACGTTTCGAGCTTTCGCGGGAACGAGTTTCGAGGAGTCCGGCCGAACTGCCGGTTGTAAGCATCGCCGTACTTCGAGCCGACGAGTATAACTCGCGTACAAGTGGACCATGAATATTACACGCCGTAGCCACGTCCGTATCCCGGCGCTGGGCGGACGTGGCCCTATTTTCAAACGCTACTTTGGACTTCGCACAGTTTTTGGGAACTAGTTCTGAAAGGAGGAGTTTTAAAATAACCCTGGACCCGCGATGACGTGCACGCGCAAAGGAGCCTTCTTTCTGCACGCCCGGAACTCCATAACAACTTTTAGCAGTTCCGCAAAGTTAGTTTTGACTACTGTTGTACCCACCACTGTCTCTCGCAGGCAGCGCTACAGCCTCGTCCCGCTCTCGCAGTTACGACCACCGGATGGGAAATTCTCGATCACACGCGTAACCTATCGGATACGTAGCTCCCTATTCCGCCACGATCCGCACACCTGAACGACCTCCGTAATTGGCCAAAGCAGGAGCCGAGCGCAAAACGGCCGGCTGGTAAATTAAGATCGCAGGTGACACGCGTGGAAACCTGATAAATTTAAAGGGCAATTCGTACCTATGTTTCACGGGGCACCAGGTGGTAACTGACGATAAAAGCAACCGTATTTGGCCAACTGGAAAGCTCGTTTCGGGAAGCTTAAGGTGCCTCGGTCCTGTTTGGCTGATTGCAAGCATGAGTGAACTAAAGAGAAGATGCGCTTAAGACTTTAGCTTTCCGATACCGGCGTTGGATCATTCGATGCCCCCTCGCCACCACCCCAGGCTGGAAACGCCACGAAAATCTACTCTATCGACCTTCATAATTACTCTTGAATATCGATTTATCGTACAGCTTCGACGAAGGCTCTTCTCATAATTTTAAATCGAATAAATAACGATATTATCACGATCGGAATCGAATGCATTTGGTTTACGCGAAACCGAGGAAATGAATAACGATTAATGAGACGGTTTCGAAATCTCTGGTACCCGCGGTATTTTTTACGCCCGTAAACGAGGCCAAAGGAGGCCAATAATAATTCGATCCGGAGACGAATAAACGCTCGCGGTCGGCCATATTTTCGCTGCGTTAACGAGCGATAAACAAGTTCGCAGGAGCGAGCGTGGAACGATCTCGCGGATGAATTTCTCATCGGGAACGATCCCGCGACTGGTAGGAGGTCACGACCGCGCCCTGAGGAAGCGAGCCGATCGTTCGGGAAAGTGAACAAACCACGTTCCATCCCTACCACCATGGCGGAACCAAGGTTCTCCCTTTGCTCTCTGCCCATCTGCACGGCACCGATCCTACCATCCGTGGTCTCACGTTTCCCTCCAGTCCTCCGTGGCATCTCCTCTCGGTCCAGCTCGATCTTTCGGCTCGTCTCCTGCCTCCTCTACCTCTCTCTCTCTCTCTCCTTTCCACTCTCCCCTCCTCTGTCTCTCTCTCTCTCTCTCACCTTCATCTCCCCGAAGACCGAGCCTTAGCTCCTTCTTCGTCCGCCCTCCTCGCGCCATCGTTCCTCCTCTCGCTCCTTCTGCAGTCGATCCTCCCGCTCCCGCCAACGGCCAGTTACGGACAAGAGCTTCTACTCAGCGAGGAACGAGCAGACCGTGAATCCGAGAGCTGTTTAGGAGAGACCGATACGCTCGGGATGGTAGGACCGGTATATCCGCGCCATGAGTAATCCTAAAGGCGTGCGCCTATGTTTACAAACACCGGGGGAGTTGAAGGAACCATGAATGAGGAATGCAAGCAGAGGGTCTCGAATTGGGAGTGGACCTTCCCAAGGTCCCGCTCCGGGGAGTATCGAGTTTGGGGAGCCGGCGAAACGCGAGAGATGGGATTCCATCCCCGCCCTCGTGAATTAGTGATAACCACGGAGAGGACGGAGAGTGTAACGAGCTGTACCGGAAAAGTGTCGTCCTAAGTGAAAGGCCCGAGAAAAATGATTCGATCCCTGAGACGGCCGAGACGTATGACTTTGAAGGAGAGGCTTGATCCGTATCGACGCGACGAACTCGGGTCGCGTTAACTCGACGCGATGAATTTGGGGGATCGACTTGCTTTGCTGTCGCAAAGCGCGACTACGAGGAAATAACCGAGTCTGATGGTTGATATAGAAGGTAGGAGAGTGAGAAGGGGAGGCGGCTATGGAGGGAGAGAGAGAGAGATGGGGCGAAGCTCGTTTCGTGCGCTCCTCGTATAATCGGAACGAACTTACTTTGATCCGTTGATCTCGGGATTAACGGGTGGCCGGAGGGTTGATGGCGAGTTCCTCGAGAAACGCGAGGGACATCGATGGAGATGCATTCCCGGTAGCGCCGTGGCGGCCTACGCGAATTATGGGCCTCGATATCCTCGCCTTCTTTAATGTATCCTCGCGATCCTGGCTGCCTCGTATCTTCCAAGAAGGGCACATTCTGGCCCTCGGTAAGACCCGTTAGGACGCGATATCAACGCAGCACCGAAGACTCCATTCGAGGTCAACGTCCTTTATTTCCTTCTCTACCAAAGCTACTCGCTCTACGTCGTTGCAATGAAAGATTCGAGAATACTTATCCAATCGTGCGATCGTGGTGGAGCTATCCGTGGTCCAAGGATTGCAAGGGATCGAGGGTTATTCGAAGGTTATTCAGTTTGCGAATATCCGACAATGAGAAATTCCATAAAGGCACCCATGGATCGATCTTGTATTCATCGACGACGATGCGAGTTATCCGACCGCCGGTTTAAGGACGGTTTTTGAAGCGTGGAGATTAATTTCCCGGGCGCTTCAAAGGGCAGCAAAATCGAGGCGCGCCCTCAAAGCGTCCGGCTATTTCCTTCGCTTTCGAGAAATTACATTTGTATTCAGCACGGGGCGCGTATTTGGCGCACCCACGAAACATCCGAGTCGCCGCCAGATACGAGTCCACCGTACTCCCGCGTGGACGGCACGAAGTCACTTTAATCCGTTGATCTCGAGATTAACGGATGCCCCGAGGGTCACCGGTAAATTCCTCTATCAGGGGCGAGAAGGAGCGAGGAATGCAATACCGCAAATACTAAGACGTTGGGGCCATCTTGGAAAAGCTGAGAAAACGTCGATGCACGATATCGATCGCGGGCCTAGCCTCGTAAAGGGCTTTGGAAATCTGCGATAATCCTCGACGCGGTACGCTTGGACCAACGTAGACGCTTCCCAGCGACCAAACCTGGCGCGACCCTAAAGGAGGTATGGAAAAACTCTGAAACACGATCGGTAATTATCGCGAAAATCCCCGATTTATGGCTTCCGGCTCCGGGGAGGTCTCCTGGAGAATGGGAAAGGTCGATGGGAGCCGACACGCTCGCATCGTGATCTCCGAGCGGGAGTAGGAAGCCATGTCCCCTTTTAGGGTTCCAGATGATTTTCGAGGAATCGATCCAGGTAAAACCACACCCTCCTGGCTGGGTAAGGTGCGCTGCATTTCGTATCCTTGGCGGTAGCGCGCTGACAGATTGCACGAATGGAAGGCGCATTATGGGAAAGTCAAGCTTTTAAGGAGGAACACAGCGGGGCGATACGATATCGGCTGCGCCTCACGACCTTTCCATGGGCATGGAATAAGGATGAACGAACGATTTGGGATCCCTCGAGTCGCCTCGACGTACCGAAACGCGCCACGGAAAACCGTGGAAGAACGGTCAAGGCAGTCGAGCGGGAGAACCTTGAGCATTAATGGCATGATTCGACAGAAGTCGAACGCCCGACAAGAGCTTCGATACGATGTTTACACGCGCAACGCGCAAATACCCGTGGCTCTACGATCGGCACCAAAGAATAACTGTGGGAACGCGGCCGATTATGTCACCTCCGGAGTATGAATGAACGTAAGAGGCCGGCCATAATTTATGGTCCGGCAGATAGCGAAGAAATGCGACCTGTCTTTATTGCTAGCAGGTAGCCTGGCACACATACGGCCCCTTCTCCTTCGCACACAAGGCGACGCACCTTAATTGCGCTGAATGGAAATTCGTAGGACACCTCCGGGGCGAAATTGGTGGTGCGCACCGACCGGCGCGATCGACGATTAAGATTTCGACAGTGAGCGCTTTATCGGCCAGGATCAAATGACCGCGTTTAAATGCCTACATTACTCACCCATATAAGACGTTTCAATGACGAAACCGGCCCTCTGTATCTCACGCTAGGATCCTTCCCTCTCGCAATTGGATATCCGAATTCTCGTAAAGATTTCTCATTTCTCATAAAGGGAATTCTCAAAAAAATTCTCATAAAAAAACAATTTCCCGCTAAAACTACCAACCGCTTTCTGGACATATTTACGTATACCATATCCTTAAAGAAAAATGCGATAAAGAAGGGATGTCACTCTGTGGTAGAACCATGGAAAATCCCCCAAAAAAAAGGCCTTTTACGAGTCACAGCGATTTTTCTAAGAAACGATCCATCGGTCATTTAGACCACTTCGATAGGTTTAGAGCTCGCTTAATTTCGAGCATCGCGCCAGAGTTACAGCGACGTTCAAGTGAGCGCACGAAGCATCGTGCATGAATAGGTAGCCGAACGGTCGTCGCGTCAAATCGGCGCGGAGCGTTTTGACGTCCGCGGATAGCTCACGGCGAACGCAGCCGTTGCGTACGGCGTAAACGAGTCTTGAACTTTCCAATAATGACTCGTTTAACGGGCCGCAACGCAGGCCCGACAGCCGGCAATTATGTTCGATCCATTCGCTCGCACGACGTTTCAATTAAACTCCCTGGAAGCCGCAAGAGGGGATCCACGAAAGGATGTATAGAGGCGCATAATTTCCCTAATTACCAAGTCCGTTTTCCCGCGGCAGCGACGTCTACAAATTACACCGGTTAACTTCAGGGCCACGCCGACGCTTTACGATTCTGTAAACCTCGATAAATTCGGGCCCGACTCGCATAGTTGGAAATTAGCGCGTCGACGCGCCACTCCGACTTGCGGCCTCTCGTCGCGAGGAGGGCCGAGGGGGGCCGAGGGGGGAGGAAAAATTTAACACGTCTAAAGGGAGAAACGCATCCAGGATGAAAGGCTGAATGCGAGAAACTTTTACCGGCTCAAAACGCGGAATCCCGTCCCCGCAAATTGCGATCCATTCAGGATTATTTGAAATTCGAAGAAACTTCTGCTCGAAGTGGTTTTCTTCCTGGTGTCGCGAGCGAGTTCAATCAAGTCGAGTCTTTCCCACTCGTCTCCCGCGCCGTCCCGCTTTGCTACTCTCTTTTTCAGGCTCTCTCGCCCGGCCGACTTCCCCTCCCCGCTTCCTCCCCTCGCTCTGACCTTACCTCGCGCCTTTTGGTAGCGTCGCCTAACACGCCTAACTCAATCTCGACTACTCATTACGTCGAATCTCTCTCCTCTCTCTCTTTCTCTCTCTCCCTCTTTCGTTCTCTCCCGACTTCCAGCTGAAGGATAAAAAGGAGGAGAGCCGAGTACGCGAGGGCACGCGTATAATCATGGGAGAATGAGGGAAGATCAGGACGGCACCGTGCTGAATTCCGTGAAATTGCTGAAAATCGGGGTATACACTTCTGAATAGCCGCAATCGTAGAGAAATATCTAGTCACGTTTCCACGTGCACGAAACGAAGCCGTACCGGCTATAAAACCACGGAGGGTACGTAAAGAAACTACTGCGACGAAAGGATTTGCCCCGTGTCCTCCGATACCCGAGCGTCCCCACGTAGAGGGGACAGCTTGAATCGAAACGTTTGGACGATATTAACCGTTCCGCTGGCGGGCAACGTAATACTGTAACGTAATACTGCCCATCCCCCCCCCTCTCTCTCTCTCGAGTCGAAGGGTATCGTCGAATATCGGACCAAGTCCGCCAATGGAGACTTTAAATCCGAAAACTAAATCTTCTCGCTCCTAACCGAATACGAGCATTTTCGCCTCTCCTCGCGAATGCCCTCGCGGAGGGCGAATAAATAACTTGGATCGCGGAACGGAAAAATTCCAGGAGAAAGGCGGAGGGTTCGAATAACGTTCGTTACTCTCTGGATTTTCCCGCGCGATAAGGATAACGAAGTCCCGTAGTATTTTCAACGCCCGCGCTGGGCTAAATCATGCTTCATTATTTTCCTCTCTGCTTATCCCAACGGACGTTCCCGGAGACATCGAGCCTCTGCTTTTTTCGCCGCGAGGACGATCCGCTTCCGAGCCTCGAATTTCGGGGCTCGACCCTTTCGAGCAAATGCGCGGCCGTTTCGGCGGAATGTAAACTTTACATTACCGTATTACGGGTAATCGATTAATCCCGGCTTAACTAATGACATCGATAATTCGTTCAACTGCAGCCTACATCGCGTGCCATTAACTCCGAATTATTCGGGCATGTAGGCAACCAGCTTTCGGGCGCATGAAAATTATCCGCCACCGCGGCGCATAGATGCGCCCTCGTGAAGGAGAAATGGCAAGGGTTGGGCCCTTGACCAACCCTCCGCGGCTATAACCAATTCCGGCTCCGTACGACGATCGTCGCTGTAACGACAACACGGCATCAGCTGCGTGGAATAACCTGACCTTTGTATCGAAAATTACTCGAGTCTTCTTAACCAGCCATAACCGACCTTCCCTTCGGCTTTCCGTACCCCAACTTGCGGCATATGGCGCCTCGGTCGACCAAGGGTTGTAACCCTGGGATATTTATTTTTCTCGCATGTCATATTTGCTTACGATCTTATTTGTGGAACGACCGATCGATTCGTTTGAAGCGTATATATATGATATTCGACATTTTACAAATGGTTTATTTATATATTATTTATCGATTATTATTGACGATATAAAACGTCTGGTATATTAAATGTATATTAAATGTCTGGAGGGCCGACAACGACACGTCTCCATCCACCTTACCCTCAGATCTCACCCCCCTCCCCTTCGTCGTCGTCCAGTTTGCTCCACGGGCGGCACATTTTTTCCTCAAGACTCGTCGTTAGTATCCAGAATGCAGCCGCTCCCTTTAACGCCACTTAAATGCCGTTTAACAACCTTTTTGTTTGCCGCCGCCGTAATTTCTTACGCGTCACTCTCTGCGCAATTTCACCCTTTCCCGTGGCAACCCTCGGCATCCTCTCTCCCATCCCCCACCTCTCACCCTCCCTCGGTTTTGCCTCGCTCCTAAACATCGTGGAAACCTGAAGCATCGTCATTTTTCACGCCCAACTCGCTTATGAAAACCGGAGACCGATCGATGAGCGATGGATTTTCCAAATAAATCGCGAGACAAGGCTCTTCGAGCGTCCAAGGAATGCTCCGTCAAAAGGATAATTTCTTTATACGCGGAGGGCAGAATTGGCGGGCGCAGGAAAAGCGGCGTTGCGGATTACATTGTCGCAAGGACGTTAAAGAAACTGGAAATAGCCGCGGCTTGAATTGGAGTGTACACGGACGTACCGCGGATACACGTTGACATCGTAGGCAGTTTCCACTCTTAAGACCACCTTCTCGACACGAGTGCGTGGGCACTCTTGCATCCCGTTTTATCTAGACGACGGTTTTACTCCGCTCCGCGCCTCGTCCGAATGGCACTCGTCGTTCAAAGAAAATGGTTTCCTTAAATACGTATAATCACGCTGATACCAGCTCGGCCTCGCGAGCATCGTTTACCCGCCTGGCAACGGCGCGACTGCGACGAGATAGGGGACAACCGCGGGTCGTATTAGCCCTGGAAAATATTTAACGTCGGCATTATTGCGCCACCGCCGCGCTGGGCATTCGTCAAATTAAATTTCGCCCCTGTAAGTTTCGACGACGGTGTAAATATAAGCCGGTATAATATGTCGGCCCGCCGGAATATCGTAATTAACCGGGCCGCTGGGCGTTAATTAAAATCAGGACGCGCGGAATGGCCGCGGTGTAATACGTTCGGCGATGTAAAAGCGTGGACGAGCGCGAGGACGAAATCGTAGCGCCGACACTCGGCCCCGCTGATTAACGCCGGCGCGTTTCTCATTCCGGGGGATAATCGGGCGCGTCTTACGAACTTTGGCGCAACGATCCCCATAATTTCTCGATGGCAAAGCGACGTCCCCAAAGATCGAGGCCGTCCCCGATGAGCCAGCAAAATATATATTACCCAATGGCAAAGTTCTTGCCCGAAAACCACGCTTCTTGCGGGATCGAATTTTGCAGCCACGAACCTCCCGGCTTACCAGCCTCCGCCCTTTCCATCCGACGACGACGACGACGACGACGACGACGACGACGACGGATCTAACGCTCGCCTCTCTCGTTCCACTATTTTCTCGCTTTTTCCCCGGGCGTATAGCCGGTCACAATCGCGCCCGGAATTTAGAGCGGGCGGAATGATATGTAGCGTAAAAGGAAGTGCCCGGAGACTTTGGGGCAAAAAAGAAATTTATAAACGACCGAGTTTTTGGGGCCCGGGGGTAAGGAGAGCGGCAAAACAGGATCGATAGGGATACGAGGAGGAATGGAATTCCAGGGGGGAAGGGCGTAAATCGTAAGGTCGTAAGTGGCCGTCGGCCAAGTTTCAATTATTCCTACGGCGAGGCGCGAGGGGAAAGGCGCGCGCGAGTCCGTGGCCGAATAAAGTCGAATTAACGCGCCGAACGGCGGATAACAAGGCTGGATATTTTCGGGTAAGCGCCGCTAACAACCTGCCGGGCCCTCGACGATTTGTAGCGCATTTACTACCGGCCGAAGAGCTTAATTCTGTCGTGCTATTAACCGTGGCACGATGCTTTCGTTGATTTAGCTGCAACGCGAGGCGGCCCTGGATAGGAATACGGGGGACCGGTTTCAAGTGGCGCGCAACGCTCGAAAATAGCGAGCCGCCGGGCCTCGACGGCAAATACGGAGTCGTCGAGTTGACAAAATAATCCCATCGACCGGAACGATCGGTTAACCGGGCCGTTCCATCAAATGCGTTAAACTTATGCGCCCTCCCTCCGGGAACCGGTGCGGTTCCGGCCACAATAACCGTCGCTCACAACTCGCGCCTCCATCGCGCTCGAAGTTAACGAGTCGCGCGCACCTAGCGCATTCGGTATTTTTACCCCCATCGTTTATCCAATCGACGGGCACTTTTCGCGAATAACACCACGGATTTATATCCCTATATCGACCGAAACTGCGTCGACTAATTTACGCCTGGCCATAATTCCTCGTGCTCCGCGCATGGCGAAATCTGTGCGGATTAAGCGACGCGACGATATTTGCCGGAAGATCGGCGCGGTGCTTGAAATTTACAATGGCCTCCAATGGTTCGCGATGAAACGCGCAAATATCCTATTGACTTGAAACAATATTACCCGTATCGAAGGAGTAATGTAATCGACGGAAATATCCACATCGTATACCTAAAGAGATTAATCGCGCGACGCGTTGAGCCGCTATTCCCCCACGTTTTTACCTTCCACGAGATCCGCGCCGATTAAACGACACGTTTAGCCCGCTCGGCCTCGAGTTCCACCCAAGTTGCATTCGACTTCGAGGCGGCAGATCGGCGCGCCTGTTAATGCAGGTGCATTCAGGGACTCTGACGGCGGGTGCGGTAAGTGCACCGAATTATACCGGCAAAGCTGACTGCGCCGCTCACGATTCTCCCCTCGCCGGTTCGCAGCCAGTAAGGACTCCATTGCCGCAGTCAGCAGCGACGTACGATGCGAACGAAGTTGGCTTGCGGGCCACGAAGGAGGGAGAACCGGCTGTGGGAAAGGCCGCTGGGGAAACAAGGAGCGCGTCCGGGCGGGAAAGGGACAGGTGAGCGGAGTGGAAAGGGCGGAGAGGGTGGGAAGGGGGGGGGGGCGTAGAGGACCGGAGTAAAAGGGGCGGATACCGTAGACCGGGAGGATTTCTGTTATTTGACGTAATGATCCCGTGGAATGCGACAAACTTCCACCGACAGGATATTTTGTTGCCAGGGCTTTACCTGCCGCCTCCCTTTACGCTCTCAGCTTCCACCGCCCTTTTCGTCCCAATTTCCCTCCCTCCTTGGATCCCTCCCTATCGATCGGCCCCGAGGGGGGGAGTAAGTTGCACGTGGCACGTGCGAGCGCGAATTTTTTCTTCCGAAGCCAATGGTCCGACGAGTTTTTCCGCTTGAATATCGGAGCTTCGTGTTTTAACCGTGGAACGACGGTTATTTTGCTTCGTCGCTTTTGTATCCAGTTGGTTTTGAATCGTAGAGTGTCATTCGCACGGGGATATCTTATAGGGAACTCCATAACTCGCTGTGGTCCGCGACTAAAAATCCTAATTCGATCCATGGTCGCGTCTAATTTTCTCGAATTTTTTTACCTTCCGCAAATGGCCAGGAGATACCTCCATTCGAGCTCCCAATGAGGCGGAGTAAAACGAAGTACCTGTATCGAGTGTTCGAAGTATTCGTATAGTATCGAAGCCGATGTGTTCTTTCTTCGCACCGCGCCGCCGCTACGATCCGGACCGCCGCTGACCCGTGCATCGAGGCGCTGCTTGATATTCCACCCGCGAGCGTGGGATATTTTCCACGAGCGATGCTAAACGTCGCGGCGCATTAGTTAAACCGTTGGTAATGCAAAAGAATGACGCGTTTGTCTTTCCAATTCCGACGCATTCGTCCCGCGAGGGTAGGGGGCATCGTAGTCGTATTTCGCATTCAGCCGTGTGGTTCGATAAAGTTACTCCGCGTAATCAGATTTCGGGTTGGCCGCCGCGATGGGCCATCGTCAAATATGGAAAAACCGCGGCGTTTAAAGAGCGTCGCGAGGGGAGCTTCGGCTGGTGGGGAATGGGAAAAAAGGAATATCGAGTACTTTTCAATCCAGAAAAGTGCCCGCCAGAAAAATCCGCCAAACGGAAGGTAGGCCTTTTTCGTTGGAGGACCGAGAATGGGAGAACGTGGTTCACAAAAGGTTCACAAAATGTACGCCCATGATAAATCGCACGGGGAGGGGGCCGAGGGTGGTGGGGAGAGGCGAAGATAAGTCGCGCCAAATGGAATGCCGAAAACGAAAGTTCCCAGGGAAGGATGGAAAATCCGGCGTGGGCGGGTAAGAAAATCCATCGGGTGTAATTAATTCGACGAAGTAATTTCGTGCAAGAGATCCGCCAGGACGATAGCCGCGGTAAACTGGCGGCATCGATGTAACGGTAGGTACACCCCGGAAGCCCCTTTGGGAATCACCATCGGCGCACAATGCCCCATTATCATATACATTCCGTGTCCGTTCAGTGGAATGAAATATCCGAGATCAAGATAAGGTGCGGATAAAAGCACGCGGCCGTGGATGATTTTACGAGGTGAAGGAATGGCGAGACGCGTCGATCCCAGAAGGATGCATCCTAAGATAAGTAAACTCGTGCGTCAACTTCACGATCATCCTCCCCTTCGGCGACTGGAAATCCCATCCGTACTATCCCGGATGGATAATTGAACGATATAGAGTTAAACGTCGATAAAGTCGCGACTTCGAATTCCGCCCATCGCTTCATTTTTCCACGCGATACGTACACCACAGCTCTGGTGGTTCGAAATCCACCTTAAGCGCTGGATCTTCGTCCAAATGACCTCGGCAGTCGATGTCGATAATGAATCTAAATATAAAATAACTCGATAAAAGTATCGCATCGATGTAGAGCCAGAGTAAAAGAAAATCGATGCGGATAGATAGAAAGAGCCTTCCAGCGGTATGAAAGTCAAGCGACACGAAGATTCCCCCCGTTTCTTCGCGTCAACAATGAGTCGTCAGCGAGACGTACGCGACTCTAGGATGATCTACGGGGTGTCGGGAAAAATTCGAGCCAACGTCGAGAGGGCTTCCGAGGTCGAAGGATTTGCGCGAGGCGAGCGAAACGAAGGGAAAGGTTAAGACCTGTCGTGCCTAGCGGAGGTGGCCCAATCACGCAAAGTGCCTTCCACCTCGAGCTCCTCCACCTTCCGCCTGTATCCGTACCTACGCGCACTCCCGCCAGCCTTTCTTCCACGAGCGAGAGGCGGACGTACGTACACGCAGCGCAGACCAGCGCCCGTGCCCGCAAATATTTACACCTATGACGTGCACGGCGCGAGGGAGGAGGGTAGGTATATCTCGGTGCAGGCCTCCATTATCGAACGAGAGAAGGCTCGCGGTGAGCGAGAGCCGGAGAAGGTAGGACGGAAGGCTGAAAACCACCCTCTATAGCGCGGCACCCAGGCCTTCGGCGAAGAATCAATGCGACCACCTCCCCCACGACCCATACCGCCCATCTCTTCTTCTCATCCTCCTCCGTTTCCTCCTCGCCCCCCTCCTCCTCCTTCTCCACACCAGCAGCCACCCACATCGCCCCTTCGCCGCGGGAGAACAAGGTACGTGCACGATGTGAAAAAGAGGCTTGTGAAACCGCGCGGTTTACGTACCAGCGAATTTCCATTCTGATTCCAAGAATCCAATTTACATCGTGGATTGCCGAAGTGGAAAACCCGAGACAACAAAGGCCGCGGATATCGAATGCTGCCGGTGGCCGCCGGTTGTCTACGGAAATAAGAGCCGGAGTAAGGTCCCGGGATACCCCGTTGCACGCCAGGGCTCTCAGATTTAATAACCTTGCCAGAAATTCACTTCGATTCCTTTCGCGGCTCGTCGCATCGCCCGAGAGGCGATCGGTATGCACCGCGCCCGGCCGAGGATAACGCTCGTTGCAGTCGGGTCTCGGGGAAAGCGGGAACGGGTCCTCGAAGCGGCTTTGGGCGCGCAGAGAGTCGCGCGCTTTATTTTGACGCGGATAAACGTCGGTTAATCGCTCCCCGGGGAATTTCGGAGCGTTCAAACACGCGGCTAGCGGGCGAAGAATACGCGAGTGGTTTGCGCGGAGCACACAAAATGGATAAATAGGATGGATCGATCGATCGATTTCAGGAGCCAGATTTGCGGGGTCGAACGTTCGCAAACGCTCGAGCAAGGGGGACTCTGGAATATCCAGCGTTTTCGGAGTTGGCGGCGGCACGAGCTCCGAGAAGCGAGAAGTTCCGTGCTCGCGGAACTCCTCGAAAAATCAGGGATAATGATATGGGTGGAGACGGGCAAACCGCTCGTTGAAAATCGAAGGGGAAGCGATTCCAGGGCCGTGCCGCGAGGTGCGCGGATTCGGGTGATATTTTGACCGGCGGCAAAGGGCGGCACGGCGAGGAATCCAAAATCAGGTGAGGCGCGCGATCAAGCGGGAGGTCTACGTGACTGCAATGTGCAAAATTGTCCTCCCTGGAAGGAAGAGCAGCCGGGCGCTCCTGCATTATCCTCGGCATGAAGGAGCATATGCAAAGTGCCAGAGGAGGGTTACAGGGACGGGCGGTGAGTGGCGGATCACCTTTCGAACTCTGTAGGAGGATCTTTAGGGGAAAAAGAGGGGAGACTCGCGATCGAGCTCGATGTATACGACGCGAAGGACGATGACGCAAATATTGTTCCTGAAAATCCGTGGCGCGTACACCAGAAGGGGAGCTTAAGATTCTACGCGACGTTGAAAATGGAGGCTCGCGACGTAGGTTAATCGGGAAAAAAACGGTTAGGAGCTACGGTGGTGTAGCGGATAGAGACTCAGACTGCCACGCGGCAGACCCGGCTTCGAATCCCGCCCATCACCTCTGGTTTTTCTATGTGATATATATACCGTAGCTCTGGTGGTTCGAAACCCACCTTAAACAATAGGTCCTAGATCAAATGACCTTAGTGGTCGGTGCCGAAAAAATTAATTTAGAAAAAAAAAAGAAACAGTTAATGTTCCTCGAAAACGTGAAAGGGCGTAGGCCGGTAAGGTCGCGTTCGCGAAGGCGATCTTTAAGTGCCGGGTTTCCTCTAGGATGGCATGCAAGGAGCTTTCGAAGGAAAAGGAATGGAAAGCGAGCTTAAGATCGGGGCATATTAGGTGGAAGAGGAAAAGACGGAAAGGGGAATATCGTCGGTGGAAGCGAGGAGTACGTATACTCGAGCGCGAGTCCGCTTTGGGCGGCTTTGTTCGTCGGTTCATTGGCCAACACAGTGGTCGGCCGTGTCAAAGGTACGGCACGGTCCATCGGAAGGTACCTCGTCGAGACCACTGTCCTAAGATGCTAAATGACGCTGAAAATAGCCCGGCTCGTGGGCATATCGATCTCCACACGGACGCAGGACGGATGCGGGCCGACGTCCGCGTACCTCCGAAGCTCCCGTCTTACCTTTTTGACACGATTACGCGGGCCATCAATAAACATTCGCCATTGATATGCAAATCTCAATGAGAGCGCCTTCCCTCGGGAGCCAAGTAACGACCCCTGAAACCCATTCCCTGGCCTCCTCCTCCGCAACACCCCGGAACCACCCGTAACCGGTCTGCCGGAAGAATATGCAGCCTGAGCGAGTTTATGACCAACCGTGAATTATAAATTTATAGAAGCCAGCCGACGGAAAAATAGCACGAGGCACGGCCTCGATCCTAGGAAGTTTTCCAGTCGGCGAAAGATTCCTGCCCGGAGCCGGTTTCTAAATCCCTCCGCCTCGCGAGATCCTTTAACGATCGCGCCAAGTTAATACAACTGTCTGGAGAACGGGAGATCATTGTATATGCGAAATTCTCGGCGACCATCCATTTTCTCCTTTCGAGCTTTTCCAATTCCGTGCCGCCCATAGGGATTCCCGTCCCTGGCGTGCCGAGCGTACTTTCAGCGATGAAACGGGACACACGACGAATGGAAATCGCTCGGCTCCGTCCTCGGTCCATCGACGGTACTCTCGTACCTCGTCTTGTTGATGTACCATCAGGTATGGAGATGAGATAGACGGCCCGTGGAGGTAGGAACCGAGCGATCTTGTAAACGTTGTTACCGGAAACTACGCGGAACTAACGTATAGCTCGCCCTCGCCCCGACGCCCGCCAAGGATAAACGACTACGGCATACTCTATATGTCGAAGGAATAAAAAGGTGGCGGTAACAAAATAGCCCTGCTCCGTGGAGCATCGATATCTCAAAGTGTATCCTGAAAAATTTGCGAAGAGCTGAATTCACTGGGAACGTTAGCAGGCTTGCCCGGGCATTGGCCTCGTATCTCGTATGAATATTAATAAATGTATGATTTAATTTAAACAAGGATAATTTTAGAGGTCAAGAAATGTTCGTGGAAATGCGAGTTAGTCTAACAGACGATACAATTTTAGGGATAGCAATTTGAGCGTTGCGATTGTTATTATTACGTACGTAGGATTATTGGATGAGCATAGTATTGATGAATTGAATTCGCTAAGGCAAACAATACCGATACCGAAGGAAAAGATATTTGAATGCCCTAAACGCCTTACTTGTGATAAATCCAGGCAGGGCGCTCGTACTTCCTGCACATTTTAGGACTAAGAGACACAACCGTATCCTACAACCGGAGACATCGACGCCAGCAGCGAATAATCAACATCGCAAAGCCCAAAAGATCATCCCGACAAGGTTCGTTTGTCCTGCCCGATGAAGTACCTCCATCGATGTGGAAACAATATTATGTAAACGGTTTTTACCTCGTTAACGGACACACGAAATTCCACCCGATCACGCGAGATTTTTCTCATAAAAATAATAACTTTATATTCTTTATATTCAAATAGTATAGCTTTTGAATATAGCTATAGCTTTATATTCAAAAGTAGCCTAAACCCAATTTTTATTCGAAACGAATCAAAGCCAGATCCAACTAAATACGGATGCCTTAATGCAGAGCCATAAATATCTCTAAATAAAGAAAAATGGACTTACGCCACATTCAAATGTTCGGGCTCGTGGCCCGAATATCAAGGCGGATATCCTCGGCACGTAACAACGGGGCTTTCTTACACGTGGGAAGTTCCTTCGGAAACCGAGGCCCAAGGCCGCCTCGATTCCGTCTCGGTCATTAAATCAGACAGGTGTGCCAAGGGGAGAGGGAGGTGCATGGGGTGCACCTTTCTCACCTGTCGCGCGGCTTTCGAGTAACGAACGGCTACCCTCTGCCAATTTCCAAACCCCCGCCGTTCGGGCGAAGTAAGGTAAATGCCGGGCCTTCGAGTACAATGAGTTACCAGCCTGCTCTGCCCACAAATACGCTGAATATGCATGAGGTACCCTGTCTCTACTATCGGGTACGTACGTCCTCGAATTAGGTTTCCCGCAGGTTCTTCGAGTCCTGTTCACAAGTACTCCAGCCACTCCAGAAGCTCTCTAGTCACATCTCCCTAGTCTTCTCGAGGGCCGTACTTCGATCGCGCTTTTATCCACCTTCCTGGGAACAAGGCGCGCTCGTAGGTCGATCCGGCGACGACGACGGTCGGGAGGAAGCTCGAAAGGGAAACCTTGAGATTGTGGCGAGTCATCGCGAGGCGGAGGAGCGGACTGCGAGAATGTGCCAAGAGCGGCAACGGGGGTGGCGCGAATGAAGATTTAAAATTCCTGCCCCGTCTTCGAAGGATCCAGAATCGTGTGGCTCAACTTTATCGCGAAGCAAGATAATCGCGCGCCAGACGTCTGGCGCAATTCGGCCGTGCCAATTCGCACCGAAGTCCAGGAAACGCGAGGCGTCTCTGTCTTTATGAAAAATACAGCCGTAGTTTGCATTCCCGAGTGTAATACCATGCCTTGCAGGCACTATCAACGTATTCGCAGGCTCGATTGCTATCCTGAAATGCACGCAAAGATAGCATTCCCGCGTGTAATGAGATGCAATTCGTGTTTCCTGCCGTACAACGAAAAAAGAATTTCGTAAATTCCGCTTTTTGCTCGACGAGAAGGAGGCATCGCCGCGTTTCCGTCGTTTCCTTACGAGTGTATTTTAGAGCGTAGTCCTTCGCGAGTCTGACGCTATCTTTTTTATTTATCTTTTCTTTTTTTTCTTGAAAAAGAAAATTAAGGAAGCAGCCGGATATTTGCTGGAATATAGATACAGTTTTTTGCTCACTGTCTTCTAACACGGCAGATGGAAATAAGGGGGTCATTATATGACGAGATTTATGTAGGTGAACGTCAAAACGATGCATAAGCGAGCACGGAAAGGAAAGATTTCCGTCTCATCGCGTGCGAATTTCTCGTTGATGGCACGTATTTTATAAAAATGCAAACTGTCTAACTATCCCGATTTGCCACTGTATTTTGTCTCGAGCATTTTTCTACTTTTGGCCGTATTTAAATAACGAGCACAATGCTAGAAACGAATATACCGGTTCATGAAGCAACGTATAATTACTTACCACTCCAGTAAATACGATACCATATTACACACGATATCTAATATGGAAACTAGTTTCTTGTATTTCCACCTAGCAAACAAGAATAGATCGACTATGCGCAAAAAGCGAATATCTCGTTAATTACCCAGGCAGGTAATAATATACCGAAACGCGCGGAGAACGTAAAAATTTCAATATTCCTCTATTAGAACATCGAGAATAAGGTCGCTGCTGAATATAACCGTAAACGTTGCATTCAGCTGCATACTACAATATTGAGGAATATACTTGAAAAAATAATTAGCGAAGTGCGGATAATCGCGTCGTTTTTGCAATTAGTCGTTCATTGTTTTCTTTTAGAACAATGCCGCCTTTAACGAGGTTTCGTACAGACACGTATGAAATATTAATTATACGTTGACAAATAGGCGCGTGCACGCGCGAAGAAAACCATGTCTATGTAGGTTAAAAATCCTAAATAATAAATAACGAGCACGTACGTGCGTACATTACCCGTGTCCACGCGAGGAAAGACTTCCGGAGTTGTGCGACTCGCGTGCGAATTCCTTCTCGCCATAGCGCTGGCGGAAGGAGAGCAAAGTCGCCCCTGGTACGTTGGCCGAACACGTAATCGCACCTTCTTTTTCGACGTGTATCATGGACATTAAAGTGACATAATAATAACGGCACTAACTCACGCTCCGCGAACGCTCCTATCACGCACTCTACGTTCAGCTGTAAAATGAGATGATTGTCAGAGCGTGAAGTTCCTACGCGAAGTACGCATGAAAGGGGGATGTTGTCGTCGAGTCACAAAAGTTCTCGATTCGCCCGAGAGTGGCTGTAATTTTAAATAAAATCAGGTAATGAAATGAGAATGTTGAAAAATGTCCTTTACCCCTCATGGAAGGAGTAACCGTATTCCGGTTGACCGTATTTATCGTACGAAAGGTTTAAGTATCGGGTATTTATCTCGGATTGTTAGATCAAACTTTATAATCCGATAAGCTCCTAGTCTTTACCGAGGCCATTGAGGCGTATGTATGGCCGCGCGTACCGACTTTGTATACACGTACTATGCGCAAAAAGCCACGCGTAAGATCCAACGTTTATACGATACAAGAGCCCGGGAATATGCGCGTGCTCCTACAAGAAAGACTGATTTTCGCCCTGTTGCGCGCAAATTCCTTTTCACGGTAACTTATGTGCTGCAAACGCAATTTCACCTGTCCTCTCGCTGTCTCTCCTATCTTGCACCGTTTACGCTGCGAGGGGGGAAACCAAGGATATGGATAAGATACAATGACAATCGAAATCGAGATAACAATAAATAACATAGTTACGTAAGATTCGTATAATGTACCAGAAACGCAGCTTGGGATACGTTTGAACCACATTCTATACGTGGCAGAGAATTGCTATTTCTATAACACCGATCCCTCGTGAAACTTGAACGGTCTTAAAAACACCCCGAATTTACTATATTTTTAATCTGCCTTATTAAAAATTCCCAACAGACGCACGATCGAAAACGTACGCCATTCCGACAGTGTACTTTTCGAATTATAATATCAACTTTTCTTGTACTTTTCTCGGTTCCTCGAATTTCCCCCAGTATTCATTATTTTTTTTTTTACAATTTCATATTTAGATTCAAAACGTAAATAATTATGCGACGCCAAAACGAAGAACTAAAACTTGGAGCTAGAAAGAAACATTTTCGTTCTCTCAATGAGGAAAAACGAGGTACGCGGCGGGCATTCCCGAAATTCAGAAAATTCTGGAGCCGTCGTGGCCCTCGCCGGTATGATTTAAATCTCGAAGGCATGGTCGCCGAGGAAGCTGGATTCCAGACTCGTTGCACTACGACGAAAGACGACCGTGAAGTTCGTCGAACTGCGAGGCGGAAAGCGTGGAAGGATTTGCGACGATGTGCCGCCGCGACTCGAAGAGATATGCATAGTTTCAAGTACTCCCGGTTCAGAGTGGATTTCGGTATCGCGACGACACTCGTACACTCTCGCCACCCCGTCCTTCGTACCTCTTAGCATAATTATCCGGTCCAGCCATACGAAGTTCGCAAACGAAGCCGAAGGTTCGACCGATAAATCGGCGATGCTCGACGATCGGAAAGAACGATGCCCCCTTCACGATTCGCTCGCGCTCTTATCGAAAACACGCTCACCTCAGAATCACTCGACAAAGGCGAGAAAGCGCACGAATCTCGTGGGCGAGACGCGCGAAGGACCGGCAAACGTCGAGACGCGAATCAGACATCGAGATATCGTCTCCTCGAGAGATCTCCAGTTCCTCCGATATTTGAAGGATCCGCTTCGCGGATTGAGAAAAATCCCGAACAGAGGCTATATTCACCTCTGGACCGATAGCCGTTCCGTAAAAAGCCTCGGTGCATTCAACTTTTGAAAATCGGCTTATCCAAGAAAACCAAAATTCCACCCCCGAGTATCGAAGAAACACCCACGAAGAGCACCAAGCAAAGCCGATCCCCGGGAGAATCCTCGAACGCGATTCTTCCAAGATATCCGAAAACTCGAGATCTCTTCGATAGGAAAACCGCCGAATCGATCATTTCGTACTCCCAAGCATTCAAACGAAACTCACCAACGTTCCAGCGGCGGAAGCGGTCCTTCCCGAGCTTCCGGCTGCGTACGAAAAATCCTCCAAAAGTAAGGAAAGTGCACTGGACAAAAGGGGTAGGGGGGCTCACGGAACACAAAGCGTTCAGTCACAATCGGCACGTAACGACACCCGGCGGCGGTCCAGAGCCTTGCCGGATAAAAAGCACGGCGAGGGTGGCGGTTGCACGGGCGTTTCGCGAGTCGAGATAAGCGTGAGGGTTGGACCGGTGCGCTGGGGGTCCGCGGGGGTGGCGGGTGGCCGACGAGGGGGACGACGACGGGGGGGTAGTAAACGGACGGCGAAGATTGCGCTGGCACGCGGCGCGCGTACGGAGGAGGTTCGAGAGTGTCGAGGCGCGAACGGAGCAGTTTCCCGTACGAGGCTCTGCCGGGTACTGGGGGTTCGAGCCGGGCTATCGAACGCACCTCCGTGCGCCGGCTGGCCGACGCCGCCGCCGCCGCCGTCGCCGCCGCCGCTGACGCTGACGCCGCGCTCGCGCGCGCCAAGCCGCGCTGCCGATAGCGGCATCGGCGTAGATACGGGGAGTCGCTCGTTTCAAATCGCGGATCGACGTGGCCTTTCGGAACTGACCGAGGAAGCTCCTTATTGAGTGTAATCGACCACTGCTATAATCATCGCCATCATTGTAATTGTGAACGTGCGATCATTGGTTTTATCAACTCTTTTGTACGGAGATATCGAGAGTCGCTGGTTTAAAATAGCGGTTCGATGTCGACTTTCAGGAGCGACTGGGATTGTATTTCTCATCGAGTGTGGTCGACTATTGGTACGATTATTACTGTGTTCTAAATAAGCTTTTATAAACTATTTTGTAGAGAGATACCGGGAGTCGGTCGTTCATAATCGCGAGTCAATGTTGGTTTTAAAATAAACTCGCCCTTGGCAAATCTTTGCGCTAAGTACGATTATTATGTAATAACCGTACGATCGAAAATACTTTGTCGTAGATTTGCAGAAATTTCTAAAAATTGGTGGTTCGGAACCCACCTTGAACGGTAGGTGCTAGGCCAAATGACCTTAGCAGTCGGTGCCGAAAAATGAATTTAAACAAAATTTCTAAAAATGCCTCCTTCGATAAAAGCCGGTTATAAGACTGTGCGATTTGTTCTCACGCTCTCGCCTTAATAATTACATCTCGATACGAACCACGTATAGCGGTACGTGCGAGAAGAAAATTTATACCGACGCTCGTAACCGATCGTTGAAAATATTTTGTCAAATTTGCGACTAAAAGATGGACGATCGTGGCAGAGGAGAGACGCATAACCGATATAGGGGGTAAGGTTAAACAGGATTACAAGCCGTTCCCGAGGGCGATATTGGGATCGTCCTAACATATATTAACGCTTCTAATTTATGCGAGCCCATCGGCCGTAGGAGATCGCTCAAACCCAGCTCGCTATTCAGCCGTGGCATCGCGGTCGGCCACTACGTGCAAACTACCAAGCGCGTCGCCGTGATTACGCTGATCAAGAGGTACAAAGGGATAGGGAACACTTAGAAACCCCGGAACACGATCCAGAATATTATCCGCGGAATTTCATCAACCCGTCTAATAACATCAATTACTACCTTTAAGAGTTTCAGGTTGCTTTGAAAAGCGACCGTCGGGGCATCCAAAGCATTCCACTTCTTTCATTATTCTTGGTTTAGTCGATTTTCCGTCATGGGCGTTTAATCAGTATCCTAAAATCCCAAGTACGCGCTGTACCACGAAATTTGTAATACGCGTATTACTTATCAGTTTTGCCAATGTTGATTAAAATTGGGGGCTATTTGCGCGGAAGTTCGACTTTTCATTTCCCAGTTTGGCGCAATTTACTGGAATGTAATCCTTCGCTCGGTCCGGGATTTGCTGTTTAAAGAGATTTTTGTATCACCGAGCGTGCATATTGATATATTCTTGAAACGATGAGTAGAATTGGCGGCCGATTCATTCCCGGGGAAGGCCCAGAATCTGTCTACCACTCCAGCATGGTATATACGCTTACGCGGTTATTGGCTTTCAGACGAATACTGCCAGTCGTCGTTCTCTCGCGATGAAAAATTCTCCGTTAAATAATATACGCGCGAAAAAGGTCAGCCGACGAGTGCTCCTCGTGGCGCTTACCGTGCGATTCGTACCGAGCGTCAGGCCGGAATTTATTATTTTATCGCGAAGATCGAGGACCATTTAACGGCGCGTAGTGGCCATTAACCGGAAAAATCATCCCACTCGCATCGTTTTATTCTCGATGACATTCGTTTCGGAGTGCGCGGTAATCGCATTGTCCGACGAGAAAACCCTTTCGTAAATTGCCAAGTCCTGAACGGTCGTTACCTCGCGGCTCTCTAAACTTTCCGGTGCACAATGCTGGGGACGAGTGGAATCAATGAATATCGATGTTTCCGTCTATTCTAATCACATGAATAATACATCGATCAGAGTCAATTCACTGCGTAATAGTATTATTATCGATGCCGCCACGTACGAAGTGCGGATTCGTCTCCGGATATCGAGCAGGTATTATCTCGAGTGCGCGATCGATACGTTGGCCGGCGCGATCGAAAGCCAAACTCAAGGCGACGTCGAATCTACGAGAATCCCGAAGGATAATCACGTTCTTTCGCCGGGGAGGAAATATTTTCCCCGGCGGAGCCCCGTCGGTATCTCGAAATTAAGAAGGATTTCCATAATTAGATTACGATTGCGAAATTGTATGTCGGGCGGTGCAACACAAAGGACTCGCGCCCCGGAGGAATACCCTCGAGCGTTGCGCGAGATATCCTACGCCGTTATCCCCGGGAAAGCAATTAATTTTCGTGGAACGTTTGATCTACGGCGCCGGAGGGAGAAAAAAGTAAGCTTAAAGTGTAACCTTTTGCCGGAAGAGGCATTGTGCTCTAATTAGACAAAAGAATTTCATTCCCCCGATATAATTTCCATGATACTGCACGAGCGGCCGCGCCGTCTTTGAATAATCGTTAGCGGAACTTTTCACACTTTGCCGGATTACCATACTTTCGAGCAATAAGAACGACGCCGCGGCATCGTGGGTACCGTTTTACCTCGTGGAAGCTCCCCATTTTTCTTGGCAAACGACCATATACGTGTCTCTATAATCATGATAATCGCCGGAATAGCAACCGAGCGCATTAAGCGAGATATAGGAAGGGGATGCTATTCCCTCGAGCTTCGTCGCTCGAGGAAAAATTAAAAATTACGATAAGAGGCCCGCCCGCGGGCTCTGCGAGATCCGATATGGTGTTTCGAGCATCGCGACGAGCTCGTCCAGTGGCGTGGCGAGGGAAAACCTCGAATGGATCCGTCGTTAAGTACGTATGCATAAACGCCAGCTTCGCGGATATTCGCGGAAGGGCCCTTATTTCCTCCGAGGAAAATCCTCGGACGATCTTGCCCAACAATCGTGAACTAAAGCAATTAACAAGAGGCTCCTCCGTCCCAAGTTCAACTCGTTCAATCTTCAATCTGGGAAAGGACGGCGGACGCTTTATTTGATTCTTTCATCCTTAGAGGCGATCCGTCTTCGTTATAACTCGACTGATCGTATATCCTGACTACGGTAATGGGTACGGAAATGCGCCAACAGTGCAATCGCTTATGAAAATCGCAGATAATACCTTTCCCTCCACGTTCAACGACTCAATCCTCGCGCCTATCGACGATAAAAAAGACCATTATCGTCTCGACTTTCAAACGTCTGCGTCCAGAAACTCGCGATGCTCCTTCGTGATACTCGTCTTTCCTAGCTCGATTCCTGATCGGCGAGTTCGTATCTTTGAGCTTGCCGACGTGTGCGAAGGATGCCCTTTGCTCTTCCCTCTTGGTAAGCGCAGCCACTTTGGCCCGTACGCGTACGCGTACTCTTTGAATTTGACTTTCATTATATTCATCGGGCATCGGGAATAAATTTCTGGCATCTCGGCCTCTTTCAAAATCGATGCTAATCTCACTCGTTTGAGGGAAGAACTTGGAGGCGCGGATCGCGGGCGTAGGAATCTCATCGTGGCCAAATCCGATTAACGAACGCGAGCTTTGAGATTTATTAAGCGCATTGCTTAATAAGGGATAAACGGGAATCGCTAAAACAAGGACACTGGAGAGTGATTAAATTAACAACAATGCCCGCTCCTGGAGTACTCTAACCGCTTTCGTGCGAAACTCTATTATCCGATGAAAACCGGTACTTCGCTAAATCTCAGGCTCTCTTTATCTCGAAAACCGCTGATCAATAAGGTTTCCACAAATATTTAACGAAACGTCGCGTGCATTTGATCGTCATCGAGTCATTTAAAGCTATTATAAATTTAAATGCCCATCGAGAATTGGCAGTAAATCAGTGTATCTCGATAACAGTTTCCGGTTATATAATAATAATGCGAATATCGATATTCGCCCGGTGTCCGCTGGCGGTGTCCGTCAAAATGCCTATTTTGCCGGGCTAGTATTTAATATTTGATCGGCTAAGTTCATAATGGAGCAATTGCTTGCGATCAAGATACTTTGGGCGGCGGGGCGTGACGTTATTATTTATTCGATGCTCCGGCGTGTCACGTGGAAACATATGCCACGGGATCCGTGTTTTCGCAGGCCAACTTCGTATAACGTAACCAAGTTCGTGGGAGGGGGGAGGAGGAGGATGGCGGCCTACGCGTTTAATATCGGTTAGTTTCGGAAACTAATTTCGGTCTCCTCGGTTATGACGAAAAAAAGGGGGACAGCGGGAGAGAGAGAGAGAGAGAAAGAGAGAGAGAGAGAGAGAGAGAGAGAGAGAGAGAGAGAGAGAGAGAGAGAGAGAGAGAGAGAGAGAGAGAGAGAGGGAGGGAGAGATGGAAGGGGGTCGAAGAAAACGAAGGAGGAAAGAAAAACAGGGAAACAGCCAACAAAGTTGGTCTCCGATCGTCCTTCAGGATCGATGTCCCGCAATTCTGTTCCCCGTCGACGGCCAACGCTATGAATCAACGCGAGCGCCACGCCTTCGTTTCATTCACCCTCCAACTGAGAGCGCCATTTGCCGTCGTGAATATGCGAGAAAGAGAGCGAGCGTGGGACGGAGGAGGAGGAGAGGAACAAGCCACCACGGGCAGAGATTGCGGTGTCCGTTTTGGCCTTTATTGGAGCCAGGTCCGAGGCGACTCGGCATTACCAGCGACAGTTACGAGCGGTACGCGATAGTACAAATTCCAGGAAACTCGATCCAACAAGCCGGAGAATCGGGCACGTACGACCGGAACGCCTGCACGGTGCGCGCCCGATCCCTGATTTTGATTAACCTGCCCCGCGAATTTCGCCTCTTCGACGGATTAAAAAAAGGGGGGAAAAAAAAATGGAAAAATCGAGGTTACAGCACAAGAGTCAGCCGCGCAATCTATATGATCCGGCCGAATGAGCCGCGCTACAAATTCACGAGGCCGGGACGTCATTCGTGCGAAATTAACTGTCCTGTCGAGCTTGGCCGCGATTCAAATTGAATTGACTATCGTTATGCATTGGAAGGGTGCTGGATACCGGTAGGTGGGCGAGGAGAGGGGGAGGAGGAACGTGGCGATGGTAGCTGTGGCGGTGACGGTGGTGGAGACGATTCATTCGATTTCCGGGCCGATCGGCCCGGGAACGCCGAAGGCGTGACTGAAAAATGTCCCACGGCCGGTAATTACGGGTTGGCTCTCGCAATTATATATCCCGAAAACGTCCGGCGTATCGCCAGAAATTTATATACGCGCGTAGATACGCTATTGTTTCCTGATAGCGGCCGATGCGACTAATTTATTTATTCGCGCATAACGAAAACCCGATTGCACAGGGCGAGAAAAAAATTCGTGGCTGGCGCGGAGGTGCGCGGGACATCGAGCATTTTTGTTTCGGGCATCGAAGATCAAAGGCGAGCGAAAGTTTGTAAAGCTGCGAGACGATCGATTCGTCTGGGACGATGTACGTGTAAATCTTTAACGCTGTGACTGGGGAATAAAATCGCGTGAACGCCCGACTCTCAGCCTCGGTCACTCTCTGGAAATGTTTATTCGGGCTTATCGGAAATTGGTAGAAGATGCAAACAACCGTGACGTTGAACGACAGAGGCGTCTTTGGCAAGATTTTTGTCACGGAGAAACTTCTCTTCCTCGATGCATAACTCTCGGCATGTCTAATAAGGGTCGCGTCGTTAACTCGACGGTTGCGTATTAAAACTTTCTTGTACAGTGTAAAGATATTCCTATGCGGGGAACATCCTCGGCGGAGGGAAGATTGGAAAATGAAATCACAAACTTTACTCGTACCTATTGTAAACTAGATGACAGCGCATTGTGCTGGTTGTAAAGGCAATTTACCACGCGTAACGAACTGCGAAGTTTCGCCGTTGCGGGTTTCTCGGCGCGAAACGTGTGCTTTGTTCACTTAACCCACCCTTTATCTCCAATCACTTAACGCACGCCCACGATCTGCAAGTTATTTAATTTAAGCATTCCAGTTTGCTTTGCCGCTTTGTTCGCGCTGATTTCCAATGAGGACGTCTCTCGAGCGTTACCCGAGCCGATCGAGTTCCAAGGCGCTCCCCGCCTTCGACCGTGGATTCTTCGGGATCGAACATCGTGCCCTTAATCCTTCGACTCGGCTTTCCATTTTTTCAATCTTAAAATCAAGATCCGCGAAACTCACGGAGGCGCGTAAGACCGAATTCTAATCCGTCACTATTTAGCTATAGGGTGGCTCGTGGAACAGATGGCATTTCGAACTTTGCCACAACTGCGACTCACCGCCTTCACGACCGCGAATCGTGGCTTCGATCGAAGGTAAACTAGAAACTAGATTACAAATCCCACGGATAGTTACCAGGACTAATAGACGCACGGTCCAAATTATCGGTTCACTCGGTATACGGGAGGTAAGGCTTAGACATCAACGTCCTCCCGCCCACGCCGCCAGTAAGTTTCGTTCCTGGCACTTATCCACGGTGACGCGATCGTGACTGCGGATCGAGCAGCTTGCATGACTCTCATTTTTACGCGTCGCAGCATTTTTCTCCCCGCAACGATTTTCTCGAACGTCGGAAGTCGTTTTCGGTGGCTCGTTTCGAGGATGACGGGCTTTGTTTTTCTCGCGACATCGACCGAGATTAAATCGGTGGGGATCGCGAGGCGAATAAGTCGCTGGATTCCGCGCGCGAATATTCCGCAAATTATAGCCCGAATTAACTCGTTATTTTTTTCTCCCTCTCTTTTTTCTCTCGTTTAAACGAGATCATATTTTAGATTTAAAGAGCTCATATTACCACCCTAGTTAACTTTCCGGCACACGAAAGTTATGCCGCTAATGAAGACCCGTTAAAGGGATTCGCGGTTATGAAAAACTGAGATAACTAATCCGGCATAACGCACGATGTATCTCGCGTCCGCGGAATCCTTTGTAGGCAGAAAGTCTCCGGTACTTTATGAAAAGTCGTCAAGGGGGGAGAGATTACGTCGGACTGCTCGTAAATATTTTAAATCCAAAGTAGGAAATTGCGTTAACGAAGTATAATTTGATTCTCACCGGTACGTCCCTCCACTTTTCAAGCACGCGAGGACGGGCGGTTAAATTTATGATACAGAAACGTATCTTCCGCCTAACGGACCACCGGCGTTACACCGTCGGAAACGTAACTAACGCGCGGCCCACGAAATTACCTTCTCGTCGAATTACCGGAGTCGGCGTTAGAAAAGATCATTCCTCCCGGCCTATTCCGCTGGGATTAACAGTCCTCGCCCATCCACGCGCGCCAATTCCCCTCCGCCTTTTTCTCCAAAGGTCCCACATCAAAGAACCCAGGAGCGCGATTTTTCGCCGGCACTGCTTCGATTTTCCATACGCCGGTATAAATGTAAATTTTCGGCGGGCCGGCGCTATTGGCGAAACGAAATTGTTCCGATCATATAACGGAATCAAAATACGGCCTACGTTCGTTTCTCGATCCAGATATTCAATCACACCGCCCCTCCTTCCCCTCCCCCCCCCCCTCTATCTCTCTCTCTCTCCCCCGCACTGGCGTTGGTCCCGCTCGCACATTCGAAAGTGGCCGGATTTTATCGAGCCGGCCCGTCGAAAAAAATTTGTCCCGACCTCCCGCGCAATAATGACGTACGTGACCCGCGCGTATCTCCGCAACCAGATGCGCAACGTTTGCGGGGTTATTGTTGCTAAGCAAACACCGAAACTACGGGCGCCGCGGATGTGTTTATCGTCGGATTAGCGCTCCCATTCCCGGAGGTTTTCTGCCGGCAACGGCGGCTACCGAGAGTGCTTACGATACCAAATTTCGCCGGGGATCCGCGATTTATTTCCCGGGGAAATTAACCGCGCGCAAACAGACGCCGCGATTCTCTCAAGGAAACCGACGGGCGCGCGCGCGCGCGGAAATTTCGATGGACCCTCCTCTTTCCCCCTCACGTGCATTATTTTATTAGCGCGCTAATGTCTCGGTGCAATGCTGGTATTCTAATAGACCTAACTTGGTATATTAACGATATCAATATCTCGTGTGTGAACGCGTGTTAATATAGATCTGCAGCAAACCGTCTTATAATGATTTAAACAATTTTCATAACGTATTTTGTAAGCTTTCGAAGATTGTAATTTGAAACCGAGAAAAGGGTAAAATCATTTCGAAAGTATTATACGGTTTGGTTGGATCGTATTTTATCGCGTTAACGAGTGGTTTTTGAAGTTAGATATCGATCGGATACTTATGTCGCTTAAAGAGAAGAAAAGAATTCCCAAGGGATTTTTATAATAATAAAAGGTATGCACATAGCCGATGATTCAGGAGGTGCGTCGGGTTAAACGGAGCTCGGAAAGTTTAGATAGATCTTCGTAGGTGATGTCCCGGCCAACTCCAAATTTCATGGTTCCTCGAGCAGCGTAATGGTTACGAAGTGAGTTTACGATCCAGGGAAGATCCATGAGAGGATACTACTGGAAACGGTGGCGCGAACGTGACAATGGAAATGCCATGATTTTGCATTATACGCTTTCACGGAAAGATATTTATTCGCTGACCACGTTTAAAATCTGTTGCGATCGATATTATCGCGCACGATTTGTTGTATGTCAAACTGCGCTTCACGATAGAGATGGTATCGTAGTCGAGCGCAAAATCTATTACATTATTATAACCGAGTCTACGAGAGAGTAATGGATGAGATTTGAATCCTGCTCATCGCCTCCGAATAAGCAGCTATTTGAAATTCACACTCGAGGCTACTTTTCAAAAGTAATTTTAGATTGCTCACACTAATAGTCTAAATGACTATAGCGCTGTATTAAAAAAAAAAAAAGAACGAATATCTAGCAGTAGTGCAGTACTGTTTCGTTATACGCTCGTTTATTAAAGGGATACAAACAACTTCTAGAAGCGGCTGGGAAATTTAGCTTGACAATGGATAATCCTACTGAATGATGATGAGGATAATACAAACGCATGTAAATTGAGAGGCGGTATACGTTGGTGTAACTGCTACGAATGGTGTTTACGAACCAAATCTCGCGCAAAGGTAGGGAATATTCGTTCCTTCCTAAGCAACCGAGTCTTTAACGAAATTTAATTTTCCGAGTAATTTCATCATTTGTTAGAGCCGTCCGGCATGCATATCGCGGCCATAACTTAAAGTCAGCGTAGCCAAGCGTTAATAGAAATTTCAGATACTCGACTTTCTCGATTTTCTACCTTCCACGCTCCTCCATCTTGCACCCCGTTGAGAGAAAAGATTCTTCCACCGCGATAAGAATGATCTCCCGATAGGCACGGTAGAAACTTGCACCGTGGGTATTAAAATTACATTAACCTAGCTTAACACGACGCGTGAGTACATTCGCAGATTCAACAGAGCACGAAACGAAGCCTGCAGAAATCTCGAGGCAGACGTTGCATACCAGAATATACCCGGGTTTGCACTCGCCGTATTGAGAACGGTCGTATAATTCTCATATTATTTATTAGCAAGCGGAGAAACAAGCTGCGTATAATACACAGAAATAAACGAGTCGCAGAATCGGTGTCTACCTTAATATGGAAAGACGCGTATCGTGGAAGAAATCAACTGCTACGCTATTTACATTAATCCCATTTTCCCAAGGTGCGCCGCGAAGAGCTTCAAATCGAACAGATCCCATAACCCCAATTACAATAGGACCCAAGGCAAAAGAAGGATATCTAAAACCTGAGAACTCTTCTCCCTTTAATATTGGAATAATAAATCAGTGAAAACTGGGAAGTTCATCTCGCGGGGGAAAGTGCGCGTTTGACTCCAAAGTCTACAGCCGGCCGTCTCTCATTCAGCCATACGGCAAAGGCGGGAAGCACCGGTGATTTTCGGTAGTCCAAAGTTCGCGCAGCTCGTACTTCCTTTGAGGACACGAAATGGTCGCATAGAGAGAACGTTGGCAGGAGCGTGGAAACCCCCGTGGGAGCACGGTGTCCAGGATCGAAGCGGCGCAGAGATTCGTAGCTGCAGTAATGCAGTTTGGTAGTTGTGCAGTTGTAACGAGGAGCAGCGTAGCTCTGTTGCGCGCCCACGGTCCGGCCCGCTCTACAGCGGTCGTTACGCGAACGGTCGTTCGGTCGTACGGCCCGACGGTCGGTCCACATGTCGTATTTGTACTACAAATCCCCCCAACCTCAAATCCCTCGTCTGCAACGAGCATCGGCCCCTAGTCATGGCCATACTAATGCCCTCCTCCTTTGCGCCAATGGTGCGGCTATCCCTTTCTGAATGGCGATACGGCAAAACGCTTGATTAGCTTCGCCGACTCTATACGTCATAAGCCTATCCTGTACATATCCTGCGTGGAGCCCACCTACAAGATCGAGGCCAGAGTGAAAGCCTCTGTCCCTTCGTTTACCCCGTTTGCTCCTTTATTTCTTTATACGTGGCTTCTGGGATTCCGATGTGGGTCGAGAGATAGCCATCGACGATATACGCGTCTCACGTGGAAAAATTAAGGGGGCGATCAGGAAAATTTGAATCTGGACCCTTTTCGCAGAACTTGTACGCTAATCTTTCTGAAGTACCACACGATCGGGAGAATTTTTGCAAGGGACAAAAGAGAAGCGCGTGTTTAAACAAGTTAAGAATAGTACTTTAGTTATAGTTTCACGCATGTTTAGAAGTGTTGGGTATGGTTTGGAGTTGTTCGCTCGAGTGTTCGGTATTGGTACGCATAGGGAAACGCAATTGCAGCGAAGACGGCAGGGTGTGTAACGTCAAGCTGACCGAAACGGCGAATTAGGAGGTCATAAATACGAATCAGAACCCGACCGAATGCGACTCTCCGACCATGTATACGCGTTAAACCGAGCGGAACTTTGGATTGTGTCTGAGGTCCTGCCCGATCTCTGGTCCTCCGGCAGAAACAGCACGGTGGACATTGAAGACAGGCGGATGATCGATGAGCCTGGTAAAGCGCCCGTTGTAATGTTCGGAAAGACGGAAGGACGTATAGTGATTTTCTTTTACCTAAGACGTCGTTGCTCGAACAAACGAGCCGTGGCAAAATATTTAACGATTGAACCGTCGCAAATTATTATTGCCAGCCGACACGTCTCTTTCTTGCATCGCGCTTTTCCCCGATTTCGACGATGAAAATATCCAATCGGATTTCCCGCGATAAGCAACATCGCGTCCCGTGTGTCGGGACGTTAAAAATTCCTCGTCCAACTCTCGAACTCTCGGATTTTTCCATGGGCCGTATAAAATATATACGAGTATTATGATAGCAAAATGAAGTGTCGGATGGAGGACGGTAACGAAAATGGAGTTGCGATTATAAATGTATGAATTCGCAAAGTTTAAGCACGGAACACGTGGCCAGGCGAAACCGAGTTATCCTTATGTCACGGTGCATCAGCACGGCGAACTCTCGGAATCTACTGTCCTGACATATCACGCGAGATTTTGTCAGTGAATATGTCCGAATTTTGCGGCTAAATATCAACTACATTCCGGCAGAAATTTGATTTTCCTGCATCAAGCTGACACTGCGCATGCCCACTGTGGGAGTGTACGAGTTGGCATTAACAAGAGAATAAATTATCCTTCTATTCGGCACGAACCCTTCATAACTCAGTAGCGAAATTAGCATAAGATCAATATTGCTTTTTCGCTGCGCCACTGACGGAGCCTCCTCCTCGGGATCCACGTACCCGACCATCCGTATTCCAAAATTCAAGAAACATTCGCGCGCTCCGATCGCAGTGCTCCTTTCGACTCAAAATCCTCGCCACTCCCTTCGTCCTCTCCACGCAACACAGCCATCCCTCCATCCTCGTATCACTCGGTGTACAGTTATACAGAATATCGTGCATCAAATACAACCAGAGTACCAGGGACGATCGTAGAAAAAGAAGACACCGTCGATCAACCCAAATCGAGGCTTCCCCTGATTCTACAAAATCCGGCGTCCATAGTGGCACGAAGGGAGCTGGTATCGATTTAAAAATACACCGGAGCGATGACATTATAATTATCGCCGGTTGACTCGTTATCGGGCGGCGTCCCAGCGGGGGTTAAAAATAGGGGCCTTTCGATTGCGTACACGACACCGCCGAGGCGTGGCGAGGCGGAAAGGATGCGATGACGTTTTCAGGTTCACGTAAGAGACTACGTAAGCGAGGACGCTTACATCGTGTACGTTGCCGTACATCAGGCTCCATCCGACGAGGTGAGAAGAAAGGGGGAGAGTGACGTAAAGAGCGAGAAGGAGCGGGAGAGGGATGAGGTGGAGGAGGAGGGGGGGGGGGGAGATAGATAGAGAGAGGGAGAGAGGCGAGTAAGCACGTATTTTGTAGTAGACCGTGGTCCACGTGACCGGTTGTGCTCTCGGAGTGGAACGCCGAGGTCAATGCTTTCCGTCCAAGGCCAAAAGACCGAGAGAGCCAAGACTCGAGTGGGTACTCGGATACGAAGAGTACACAGCATCCAACGTTGGAGGCGGGCAAGGAAGGGAGACCGCCGATCCCGGTTCTCCCCCTTCGCCTTACGTTTTACAACCTGCTTCTTCTCTTCTTCGCGGGAGAAGGTTCTCGAGGCTAAACGAGGTTCTCGCTCTCCCTACGCGGAGAAACTCTCCTACGTACCGCGTTGCTCGAAGGAGAATGACGCTCGAAGCGACTGCGAGGAGTCGGATCCTAGGAGCGAGCACACGCCGCCATGAGGAGAGAGAGAGAGAGAGAGAGAGAGAGAGAGAGAGAGAGAGAGAGCCGAGCCCCCCTTTTCGCGATTCGTAACCGACGCCCTCGAAGGACCGTTGCACCGACGCTGCACCGTAAAACTCTTTCGCGGGCCTCGATTCCCTTTGAGCTCGAAAGCATTGGCGCGTCATTTCGACGCGGCCCGAGAGGCGGGAATGTCGTATTCGTGGAATTGGTTTGAGAGAAGTTTTCGGAATTGGAAAGAAAACCAGTGGATTTGAGCGCGGATTATCGTGTAGTATTTAGCATTGGCGATGATCAACGAAAGATTTACGGTAGGGAAGAAAAATAGCAGCGAGAATGGTTTCGACTCGTCGAAGGAGGGAGAGGAAGGATTCTTGGGGGCAATTGTAGTTTGCAAGAAATTGGATCTTATACTCGGGGGATCTGTCTGAATGGAGGAAAAGAGAATTCTGGTCGTTACACCGAGGAGGGCGAGCGCTTTGGTTTTCTTCGCCATTAAATTAAAGTTGGAGCTTCGTATCTCCGGTGGAACCGTGTTTAGAAAAAAAGGAAGGAAATTAATGATTAAAGTTCCGTAAATCGGCCGCTGTAAATCCATTTTTACGTCCGCCATTTCTGGGATTTCGCTTTGGCCAGAGATGCCGTAAAAGGTGGGATTGCGCATCTTTCTTTCTCGCAGACACCCATGCGGAGTGGCCGCGTTCGCGTCAACTCCGCAGATGTGCGCCACATAAATATCCATTTGCCACAACAAATTCGATTCCCAACCCAATAGCCGGGGAGCGCTCGGAAAATTGCGCGGGAAAATTACGAGATCGCCGTGAACGCCGTGGACGTCTCGTGGGCAAATTGAACGACGCCGAGACAACGTTACTGCCCCGGCATTTGTCAAATCCTTCGAATTAGACGCTACAAGAAAACCACTAAAACTATCCCCCGTGACAAGGGCAAATGCCGGGCAATCTGCATCGCGCCCGGATACGCGATAAATCAGAGTCGAGGAAGACATAAAAGAAAAGTGTATCGCCAGCGTTACTTAGCCCCTTTCTCGGACCATCGACCGCCCATGCTAAAATCCCATTCACGTTCCCATGCTAAATCCAATATACACCCACCGTAGACTCAACAGTTTCGAATCCACTTTAGCCGACCAAAGTAAATAATCCCAGCATCCGGGGAGAACAATCGGATAAACAACGATGCGGATATGCGCGATCCCCCCCAAAATTCGAGGCGCGCCTAATTCGAGCATCCAGCGAGAGCAACGAACGATCCGCATAATTACTTTCGCCGCGTCAATACCAGGCGCCAGTCTTAAAGTCGCGCAGCGAGCTCCGTCGATTTCATCCGCGGACCGGCCTTGCTTTCCCCGGAACACGCATTTCCCATCGCTTAATCCACGTATCCCGGCAAGTTCTCGAGGAAGGGCGAGCGGTAGGCGTTGCGCGGGCGAAACTACGAGCCCCGATCCCAGGTAATTTAGCCGGCAAGAAAGACGCCTAGGAAACGAACGGGGCGTATATCGCTGAGGGCGTTAGGTACACCACGGTGGCGCCTCCGAAAAGTTTCCCCAACGGTTACGTCGCGCCTCCTCCCTCCCTCGCGGGGCTCCGCCAAAGGTTTCGCACGACCGCCTTTAAGTTTGCACAGCGGACCAACTTCCCGAAGTTCGACTTATTTGCTTGCCGTGCCGGATTATCGGTTAAACGGTACGCCCGGCCCTCCTCCCGGGCGGGGAGGGGCGAGAGGATCACCGATACAGGGTACGCAAGTTCGTCCGACCGTCGTCATAAACTCGAAACTTCGGGATGGCCGGCTTACCTCGTGAACGGCGAAAAAGGTCGTAAGTGGCAACGTGACCCGGATACCGCCTCCCAGCCGATATCGCGCCGATGGGCCAATAATCTTTATCGTCCGTACGCCCGCGGAAGGAGCCTCGCCTCGCGCGACTAATCGCGGAGGAACATAATTGCCCTCCCCGCTCCCGCGTGTATCTTGGGAACGTGGCTGAGGATCGTAACGTCGCATACGTGGCCTGAAATTCTCCCGCGCCAAGGTCGAGGCTCTTCCATTGATAGGTCTTCGGTACGAGTCGCGGCTTCGCCGCCAAAAGCGAATTTCTCCTGGATTTTGAGGCTACGGCCGCGCCTTTCGCTCGACTCTTTTGTAATATCGCATTACAAATGGAGGGGGGGGATAGGAACGACGGCGATTCGTTTCGGTAATCATAGAGCAGCTCTTTGATTTATAACGATCCGGGGATTCTGGTGAGGGAGGAGAGTAGATTCGCAAGGAGGGGGGGGGGGGAAAGAGTGTCGGCGATACGTTACTGGAAAATTACCGGGCATTATAGACCCTCGAAGAAGTCGATGGCCGAGAAGAATAATACTCTCGTTTGTCTTGCCACGGTCCGCGTCTTCATAATCCGCGCAACGAAATATCCCGGTCCGCGATACGATCTTTCAGCCGGCGCACACGTATTTCTATCGAGTCTATTTCCCCCGGGCCATTCGGGACTCCCGCGCAGATTGTATAATAAATGAGTTTTCCGATCGATATCTATCGGGCCCGTGGAAGTTCCTAGGAGGTTGCACGGGGGTTACGCGCTATGACTGCATGTTTCAATTACAACGTAAACCGCGCTCTGGTTACTGAAATTTCCTGTTCGAGCACGCGATACCGTCGTGCCCGCGGCCGATTAGCCCCGATTTGTATTGCATTTTAATTTGCCCACTCCGAGCGGCCTCACGTGCGGCCGCGGACTTAAATCCTGGCCCACGCTCGGTTTCGGCGATCCGACCTCCCGACGTGCCTTTTGTCCGTGATTGCGCGCCGACGCGCATTAAATTCTCCCCTCGCCCTCCTTTAAAGTCCACCCAGGGAGGCCGGCTTCCATGAATTCTCGGGCCCGTACCCTGATTAAATATCCGATCAGCCGGCGCAACTGGCGCAGTTAGGCGCGTATGTTAGGAACTCGTTTGACGCTGGCCCTCAGGACGGAAATTCTGCGGCGAAGGAGGCGGCGGTGGGCGCCTGTGCCGTCGGTTTTGAGGCACGCAAACTCGCGCCGGCTGGTACACGTGCCGTTCCAGCGGCCGCCTTTAACGCGACGCACCGCTCTTAATCGAGGCCGACGGCGGCATCGAGAGTAAAAGCGTCGAAGACGCCTTCGCGCATCGCGGATAATACGCGAGACGCTCCGCTATTGCCAGTGCGATATTGGCTGGCCCGGAGACTGGCGAGTAAAGGGTAATCTGAAGCGACGATCGAGGAATATCGCTCGTACGATATCGACGAGTCGAATATAAGGAGCGACCGCTGTTTTCCGGCGTCATCGAGAAGAGTCCGATCGATGGATTCGCGGCTAGTCAAGAATAAGCGGATTCTCAGCAACGCGTACTCTTGGTAAGCCGTGCATAATAAGTACGCCCCTTATGAACATCATTTTCTTACATCCTGATGCGTAAAAAAATATCCAAAAAAAAGTACGATTTCCTATGAGCGGTATAATCATCGCACGCGGCCAACAGGTTTAACGACGATCCACGTTGGGCTCGCGTATCCGTCTAGCCTCCCCCAACGATCCCCAAAGCGATCGCGAAGGGCGATAAGGTAAAACGCACATCGAGGAACTCCGTGAGCAGCGCGAAAAAGAAGACGCGGGACGAACCACGGTTGCGCATTAAGGTAACGGCACGCGACATTTCCTATACGTATTGCATTATGTACATCGAGTGACCCAATTTGGAGAGTGCTCGAACGTAGGCGATGCTCGTGCTGGCCGACGCCTAATAAGGTATGAAGAGGCGTACTCGGGACACGGCGTGCAACACGCATGGCATACCTGTGTGCACACGCTTCTGAGGGCGCAGCGTGCAGTATGCATGCCACGCGGCCACTGCAACTGTGCCCTCCGACATCCCGACGGCGTCGACGTCGTCCTCGACGTCGACGCCGCCACTGAATGGTCCCTTGCATGTATATTCAAACCGGTCGACCGGTCGGGAAGTAAATTAGACTATTTAGGCCGCTCTATTATTGAAGGAAGCCCACGGTGCCGCTGCAGCCTGTAATACGCCGCGCCGGCATTTGCAACTTCGCGACTCCCTGACTTTCGGGAACTTGGCCGGAATACGAGCTGTCGGGGAGGTGGGAGGTGAGAAAAGGGCGAGGAGAAGGCTGAGGAGTTTATAACTGTACTACCGCCTAAAACTAAGGCGCGCTCGCCGCGTTTCGTGGAATTAATATTTTCGCGAAGCGCACTTTTGGATACGATATGATAGGTTGATGCAAGTGATAGTTATAATTGTAAGTATTATACAGGAGGTATGAGAAACGGTGTAATCGTATTGATTTTGGCCAGAATGTATTACACGTTGGAATCTAAAAACGAGGGTGGTGTGAGTTGGTTAAAAAACAAACGTTATCCTACGCTATCGTTCTTTATGAAATGGCGACAGATATTCGAAGAGATATAATAACAGAGCGGCCGGGCGAATTGCTGGTCAAACACGGTTATCGTGGATTCGGAGTGGAATGAATATATCACGAGTGCCTGGATATTTTTATACAAGAATGTGCGGGCCGTCACTTTGTACCACCGTGTCGAAACAATGAGAGGATCGCGCATTAAATACACAGCCGCGCGGTTCCTCCGTCCTCGTATCTCCTCTCGTCCGACCAACTACGCTATATCTACTCGATCGTCGAATGGACTATGAGCAATCGAGGTACAATGCTCGCCCGCTTCCAGGGCAGCGCAAAGGGCCTTCCAGGCTCAACAGTAAAATCCCAAAGTAAATCGTCCGCCTCGAAGTTTTCCTTTTTTCAACGATGAATCGCGGAAGTAAACCGACGACTTAGAAGCTATTTTTCAAAGCGTATTTCTCGGACAAAAAGGGCAAGCCTCGTCGGAGAACTCCTGGAGGAACGGACCGCCGGTACTCGCGGGAAACCTTTCAAAAGATACGCCATAACAAGCGCTTCTGATAGAGGTAGCCCAAGGTACGAGTATCTCTGCTTTTTCTTTTATATATAACATGCCGTAACAAATAACGAACTGTGATCAAAAATGCCGGAATCCATGGACATATACGCTCATGTACAAATCCTAGAATTCGGATTTATCCTAGGATATATTCTTCGAACGGTAAAATTATTTTCCCGATTATCCTCCAAACGCTTTAAACTATACAACTATATAGGCGAATGGAAACGATGAGAATAATTTTGCCATCCGTGCTCGTCGATTCGAACCAAAGTACCAGTCTTGTATTCCAGTCCTTGCTATCGCGATCGCCTAAATTCCTATAAAATAAGCGCGATGCTGAAACCAACGCCGTGACGCCGTTGAACGAGCCAAAAGTTTGGTCCGTTTAAAACGTTTGTTCGTTTGGCTCGCGGGCGAATCGCAGCTGTTGGCGAAAGCTCATTCACCGCTTCATTACAATACTATCGAAACAGGCCGTGGAGAGGGTGCCACAAATGCGATCGCCATTCACGGCGTGAAAGACGAAATAACACGGTGGCTACCTACCGCGGTTTTGCACCGGAAGCGGCCGCGCGGTCGCTCGCTTCCGGTCTGGTTTCACGAATCAAAGGAAGAGGGGCTCGTTCCATCCGCTCCGAACCGGTTTCGAATGGCTCTCGCGCCATTCGCCACCGCGGAACGTTAATTACAGAACGGCGTAACCATCCTTTCCTCGCCGCTAATGAGACGGGCCGCTCCGATACGAGAAACTTTGAAATTCGAGGATATTTAAGACGCTCGAACGATTCGCCGAGGAGTGCGAGGAGGCGATAACGGAGATGAACATAAACGGCCAACTGCGATATTCTCATTATGGCATCTCGAGTTGCGCACCGAAGCGCGCCGTGCCGCAAAGCAGCATAATGCCGCTCGACGAGCGCCGTACGTCCTTTTTGGCATTCACGACGGAAACAGCGGAAAAGCGTTTTCCTCGTTGTTATCACGGCGAGTAGATGCATTTTCCTCGGTGGCCGTATAACGAAGCTTGTCTCATAACCATTTCCGCCCCGACGTTCTTGACACGTTCGCGGATTTCGCGAAAAAGGGAAAATAAAAATACTCGATGAAGTAATACGCAATTACATCGAGGCACGTGATAGCAAAGAAATGAACGCTATATATAATCGATGTATATACTATACTAATTACTGTACGAATAATGTAACGAACAATAAGAATCGCTAGAGAAACGAATTAAATGCCAATAACACGAGGCATGGATTTGCGTTGTATCGCGCGACCACGAAGACGAATCCTGCAGCGCTCACGTCCGCAAACGCGTTAAATCACGATCCGAGAGGCGGTGAGGAGCTCCGGGCCAAATGTCGCGTACGAAATGCAAGAGAATTTCTTTCCTCCCGCGAGTTTATGGATTAGGTTACGAATCGTACCCGCGCCCCCTCCCCCCGGCCTCTTCATCCTCGAGGCTCTCGGCAGTATGCCGCTGGAAGTATCTTATTCACCGGGCTTCCACCGGCGGCCAAGGTAGCTCCTTTAAACTCTCGCGCTAAATAAAGTCGAGGGACGTTTAATTTACATACATTTACCTCCCCCCCTCGGCGCGCCCTACCGACACACACAGACCGTCCTCTTCTCGGTGCGGTCTGATCCGCTGTATATCGCAGCCACCCCCCACCCGCAACGACGACAACCTCCAACCCTGGTCCGGCAACCCCGGGGGGTACGCGTTCGTTTCGCTCGTCCTCCTCCTCCTCCTCCTCCTCCTCCTCCTCTTCCACCATTTCTCCACCCCCTCCTCCTCCTGCTCCTCCTCCTCCTCCTCCTCCGACCACCCTTCCTCCTCCGTCTCTCTCTAACCCGAAAACTCGCTGACCCAATTTCCACGAAACTGCATTGCGTGTCCTACCTGCACGGTTGCACCTACCGCATTCGAAACTGCACAGGCCGCCCTGCCTCTCGATGTCCCCGATGTGCATATGCGAGCACCCCGCACGACCGCCCGGTATGACGTGCGCGGGCACAAGCCAGGCGCCCCTTCCGGGAACGCGGGAAGGGGGGGGGGGGGGGAGGGAAATTTTGTTCGCGCACGGCAGTTACTATCGGTGTGCGAGTGCACGCGGATGAAAAAAAAAGAGAGAGAGAGGGAGAGAGAGAAAAGGGAAAAAAGGGGGGAAAAAAGAAGGGAGAAACAGGGTGATCGGTGAACAACCCCGGGGCGGGTGGTGGAAAAACGTAAAGTGGTATCGAGTAATGCAAGCCGGCGTTGGTGAAAAAAAAAAGAGGATGGGGGGAGAGGGAGGAGGAGAGTGGGAGAGGAGGAGAGAGAAGGATAGAGGGGGAGAAAATAAAAATACCGGACAACCGATTTGGGGCCGACGAGACTACGGCGGATCGGCTGAATGAGCGAAATGCGAAACGCGATATTGGAGACGCGCCCGACGCACGGCGGGTGCCGGATTTTGATGAAAAAACGTTATCTCCCCTTGCAATTGGTGTGTAGTCTTTGACGCTTATTTTGTACTCTTTTTGACGAATAACAGAGCATGAAGGGCGTAAATTCGTTACCGGGGAAAAAATAAATCTCGCATCGAACGGAGCGAGCCGGCCGGATACCGATATTCGGACCGTAAACGATGCTCCCCCCGTATCCGGAGATCTTCTTTTTTTTCCGGGGCAACGTCCTAACGTTCGTGCGCGAGCTTATAAATTTTCTATGGGAATTTACCCGGACGCACTCGTGGGGAGCGTGGCTGTAGACATTATATAACTCTCTGGTCAGTGAAACGGCTTCGTACGCACCGTGACCATCGCGCGTACGCGAGACTCACTCAAAACCGGTCTTCGTCCATCGAAGCCACGGAGTCTTACCGTACGTTCATCCGTGTACGTGCATCATTGCCAATTAACGCCGTGCGCGCGGTTATCGACGTGCTCGTTAAAAATCGAGGGAAGGATATCTCATCCTCGCAAAGAGCTGGCGCTAATTCACCGGCGGCTACGCGACTTTGAACCTCGCACGAGAAGGGCATTAGCGCACTTCCACGAAATGTGCCGAGGGTGGCAGGTTGGACAGGGATTCTCGAGCAAGTTGCAAGGTCGGATGCGAGATAGAGCCGGCGGATCTCGTTCGTCCATCAATAAACCCTAATCACGAGCGGGGAGCGCAACCACGATTAAACCTCGTTTCGTGGCGCATTGGTAGCAACTTTTAATTGCACTCTTCTGATTTTCCAGGGCGAAGAAACGGGACTCGGTCATGGAAAGGGGGCTGCGCCGAAGGAAGCCGAATGGACGTAAAGAGAATAGAAGATCGAGGACTACAAAAGGTTGCGGAGGAGCGTTGCGGTTCCGTATCGATGGTAACCGATAATTCGACTCTCGATCCAGAATAAGGCTCGCGCGTCCACGGGTAAAAGCGTCTGCGAGCCGAGGTCAAAGTGTCATGAAAGGTTAACTATAGTTGAACGAGTTCACCTTAACTTACACTTCAATTTCACCCTGTATACCGTGGTCTCTGCAGTTTGATGATCTTACTAACTCGGCCGGGCTTTTCCATTATTAGTTTGCCCAGGGGTAAACTCACCTGTCTACGTGCCCAGGGTAAATACACCTACGAACGGACATGCCAAAATGATGGATACCCGTCCGGATATTATATTCGATATTATCAAAATCGAAGCTCTGAAAATGACACGTGGATTACCCCTTTCGTAGATTATCATTTCTTTCTCCCACGATGCATTCGTTAAATATGTCAATGTATTGTACAATATTGTATCGTTGAATATAATAACATATACATATAAATATGGATAAAGACATATAACCGTTACGAATCCAAAATAAAATCGCTGTCATCGAAATAGAAATTTGAAGATTTATGTTCCAGTATGATCTCGAGCGAAAAACATATATAGCACGTAGGGAAGTTACGTTTCGATTTTTTTTTAAAAGTGAATTCAACAAAAATATTCTAGGAAAATTAAATAAAACTCTGGTGATGTTATTATATAAAATAATGGATAAATGGCGCCCTCGGTTATGAAACTTACATAAAGAAACGTTACGCCCGCCGGTAATGCAGAGTTAAAGCCAACGTTGCTCATAAGAAGGTCAAGAGGGTGGGTTTATTTGTCCTTGGAGAGCGATGCGGTTCCTTTTAGCGGACGCAGACTTTATGGCCGTGTCCTGCAGGTATACTGCCGATTATAAAGTTTTAAAAAGATCCCGCAAAGTACAATTCCGTATTTATACGCGTACAATATTAAGCATTCCTTGTGACAATAAATTCTACCCCTAACAACGAGGACGTCTCACCCCCGAGACACGAATCTCCGCGGTTCTTGTCCCCTGTACGTCGAAAGTGAAAAAGGATAAATGGTACGGAGAACAAAGCGCAGCGACGAAAAATGCGGTTGCCGTAGCAACAATACTAAAAACCATTCCATTACCAAATGACTTTTGAAAAACACCAAACAAATCTTCCTATTAAATTGTGTACTGCTGCAAAACTATTGCGGAGAATGAACAAAGTTCATCCGTTTAGCGTCAGTCAGCTCATTTTATAACTCATACTCAAGCTGTGATCCCCAATACGCGCTTAACAATTAAAGGGATACCTCGAGGACACACCCCTGATAACTAGAAACTGAAATGGAAATCGAAAATTCATTTAACCAACCCGTACACGATAATCGCGTGAAACTTAAGCACAGAGTTCAACAATCCACACAATATCGAGTTACACTGGAAATAGAATTACAAAGGGTAAATCGATCGTCTGTACGCAGGCCAAGCTTCGACGACTAATTTTAACAACAAGGTGTTTGGCTTGGCTTTGAAATCATCAAATCGGCAGACCGCGTATTACATCGGAAGCGATCATTTGGAATTTGCAACAACGGTGCACGGCCTACCGGTTTAATTCATGCCCAGGGTGCGCGCGACTGCAATCTAAGCAAAGTGTGGTCATTGTATGTAAATGCAGATCGCGTTTGTGGGCTTATAGACGTACTGACCGGACATTTCGCCGTTGCTTGCGGCAAGGGTTCTAGCGATAACAACAACGATATTTGGGTATAATAACAATGGTGGTAGAATTGTTCCCGGTAGAAATTTCCTCCGCCCCAGGGTAAACACCGGGACAAAAGTCGAAGGATCGTTCGATAAAATGGACATCGTGGATACGAATCGACGACCCCTACAATTATCCTGGATTCCGTATCCCTTTAAGCTCTTCCTTTTCGCACTTATTTGCCAACCATAACTGTATATAAAATATATATAAGTTTATATAACGTTTATATGACTGTATAAAAATTGTTTTACTTACTTTTACTGTTTTTTCTCAGCGTGAGATCGTACACTTCTCCGCCTTCCGAAAGCCACGCGAGAAAGGAACATTTTTCGTGTCGCTCATATCGCAGATAAAAGACAAAGATTTCGACGTACAACGAGTTGCCACGCACATTTGCAATATTACGAACCTGCTTTAACAGCGATACAGGCTCCTAGTTTTAATTAATTATGACAAAGGCCGTGTTTTGCGCTCTGACAAGAAGTTGCGAATTTTATGGCCAAACGCAGCCATAGATACAAATGCATTAACCCAATTAAAGGGGAGTGCACCGACCTACCTATAATTGCAACTTATATAACGAGTTTTATAACCCTTAGAAAAGGAGGCAATAGTTTTTCTCGTATCGAAAGGAACCGGAACGCACATTAATTTTCCGTAATTCCAATATCGAGGAGAAATTTAATATTACTCCCATGTAAACCCTGTATCGACAAGTAGTGTTTAGCCGCGACGATCTATGGCCCTAGTCTCGCTCAGAGAACGACGTTAATTACGAGTTGGAATTTGTAGAAACGGAAAGGCCGTTCTTGCGAAAGCTAAGAACGACGTAGATGCGATATTGCAAATACTAGATCAACGATCTTGTTGCCGATATCCCAGAATCTATATCGCCCATTTCATTTATAGCTCAGTCTTAGAAAACGGCTAAACCTTGCGATTCCTTCTACTGCCATCGTTTATCGCATTCGTACGCATCCTAAACGGGCTAATTCGTATTCGCAATCGTGCCCAATTCGTCCGAAAGCTAATCCGGTTAACGTTTCAATTTCTCCCCGCCGCAGCCTCGAGACTCCTGCAACATTATTACAGCTTAGCAATTCAAGACAACCTCCCAAAGCAGACTCGATCGGTTTAACGAATCGAGATATTTTATCCAGGATGCAGAGGACTGCGACAAGGCTGTCCATCAGCTCGCTCGCATCCCGGATGAAAGGCTTCGCCCTTAAGAATCCAAGATAAAAGTCGAGATCCGATTCAGAGGTCTGCCACATCGATTTCTTTTCGAATCGGAAACTGCGACGAGAACTAAGGCGGATAGTTTTAACTCAGTGCTTTACCGCGGCCCAGTTTCGTGACTGGAATCGGCACGACGTTTGCCAGGGAAATAAGGCAACGCTTGCACAGCTTGCAGGCCCCGCGTACAATACGCCTTCGGGAAGATTCAGCAACCGGGCCAACAAGTGTTGACGGAAGCGAACGCACGAAATCGACTTTGGCCCGTAGCTTCGCAGGAAGGAGAAAATTTATGTCGCGTTCCACGCACTTTCCACGCCCTTTCTCGCACTTCCTCCCTTCCCAATATCTGAGACGGCTGCCCGCGCCTCAGATGATATAAAAGGATTTCCATCCAACGAATGCAAAGTCATTCGAGAGGGCGGAGAATCGTAAAAGTTCTTCTACCCACTCGAAGTATCGCAAAACTCGTACCGCTTTATGCAGGACATTCTTAGAATATACATACATATATACATATACGCGTGCATATAATCGCGTAAAATTGCGAGAATACGTACGGCCGGGGGAGGAAACACGAGAAATGATCGCAGGTATTCCAAGTGCATTAACGCGAGCCCAGCTGAGGGAAGGGTTTAAGCAAAGGAATGAAGGAGGAAACGCCTGCCAAGGATTGTTAGCTCCTAGTCGCGAATTTAGCCCGGTCCATTATCCTGTCGGTCGCAAAGCAAGAAATTTGTAGGTTCGAAGGAGCCAACGATCGGCGCTCCGAACGTACGATCCGATATCCGATATCGATGGATCGGCATAGCTAATGGACATCTCATCGTAGGGAGGATTAAGCCGAGGGTGTTCTCCCGCATAGCTGCACTTCGACAGAATGCAGTAAAACACGTATAATTGTAAGGCGGCCCCTAGGCAGGTGAGCATCTAGGTCAGAGTGTAAAGTTTAAGGGTTACTACTGAAATTTGCATATCGCCCAGGCCCGAGGCGCGCCGCTTTCGTGTTGCTGAGAATCGTGTACTAGCATGTGTGTACGGCCTGCCTTTCTACAAATACCGAATTATAAACGTGGTGCCGCGGGCGGGGCTGGCAATCGTCATTCGCCTGCCCGATGCGCGATAAAGCGCAGCCCCTTGTTTTACCTCCAACCTGCTTTGCGTCACGGTTGCGATTCCACGAGGAATTATAATAAGTTACTCGCAGGTATTATTGGACCTTTCGACGTAATTTGGGAAATACATGTCTGAGATTAAATAAGATGTGTATAGTTTTGAAAGGGACGTTCGGATTTGTGGGAGATCGAAGACTTTTTATGTGAGTATATTTAAAGAGATCGTCGTGTAATTTTATGATGGGTTCTCAACCTTTGATACGCTTTAGTGAAACTAGAAGCTGTCTGACTAGCTTCGTTTCCCGATTTTGAGTAAATGACGCAACACAAGGGGATCTTGGCACAAGTTTGCGCGAAATTTATTTTCAAATACTGCTGATTAGTATTCGCGGTTTTATGTAACTTTAAATTGTAATGCAGGATGGAATTTCGTCGAAAGCCGCGTTCGTCAGATGGCAGAGCGGTTCGACATCCGCATTAAGCGCGGAAGTCGCGGTGCCACCATCGACGAATCTTTTTAGGTTGGATTTTCGTGGCACGCACGTTGTACGAGCGGTGAGAACACAACATTTTTTTAATACTCTCCTTGTATTCTACGATTTGAAATTCTAACTTTGCTCCTGTTCCTGCATGAATGCTAACTCTAAACAACTGTATCTTTTATTTATCGAAGTTTCCTCGAGATAGAAACAAAATGACTTTAAAAACAATTGCAGTACGTTGCCAATACAATCGCACCCGATCGAAAAGTTAAAAATTTTCCAGTCTTACGATTCTTTTTACATCTCGTATTTTACAAAAAAAGCGTGCAAATAAAAGGAAATTGATAGTCAGCCATATGGCTTTTTGGTACAGATGTTTTAAATAATCTTTATCGGTAAAAGTGCAACACACATCGCATTATTAACATACACGTCCCTAACGAGGTTGAGTGAACCGTGAATTTTATTTTATGTGCAACAGATAGGCCACGATGCAAATCTTCGTAAAAACCCTAACGGGTAAGACCATTACCCTTGAGGTAGAGGCTTCAGATACTATTGAAAATGTGAAAGCCAAGATCCAAGACAAGGAGGGAATTCCACCTGACCAGCAACGTCTGATCTTTGCTGGAAAACAATTAGAAGATGGACGTACTCTATCCGATTACAACATTCAGAAAGGTATCGCTGTTTTATAGAAATTTGTAAAATTGTATCATTGCTGGCAATGGTAACAATGTGGGAAATTTTTCTCTGCAGAATCGACCTTACATCTGGTGCTTCGTCTTCGTGGAGGAGTCATTGAACCCACCCTCCGTATTCTTGCACAAAAGTATAATTGCGACAAAATGATCTGCCGTAAGTGCTACGCCCGGCTGCATCCACGTGCTACCAATTGCCGCAAGAAGAAATGTGGGCACACGAACAATATCCGCCCGAAGAAGAAACTAAAGTAGACGGTACGCGCAGGCGCCATTTTCGAAATATGGAAAATATGTATTTATTTTTCAAGCAACAACAATACCTAACATCAAACGTGTATTTCTATAATTTGGTTCCAATAAAATCTAAGTGAACGCAATTTATTGTTATTTATTAATATTAATTATCCTTACAGATTATTTTTATACAACAGAAATATCACAGATATGTAGAAAAAATTTATTTCATTAGAAATTGGCTGGCATAATTTTCATAAAGATTTCTATCTATTGTATTAGGAACTGAACCTCCTTCCTGAAATCGAAAATATGTCATTTTTAATGTGAAAAGTACTTGCGCTTTAACATTAGATACGTACCACAGCTTTTTTAACATACTGTTCGTATATTCTCACACTGCTCTCTTTTACTTTGGGTAAAGCAAAAACGGTTGGCACAGATTCAGGAAATGATGCCTGTTGCATGAGCTTTGAGCGAAGTTTAGAATGATCTCTAGGATGTATCGCGTTACGACCGATCAAAACAAATCTAAAAAAAGTTATCTATAAAATATTACGTTTAAAATTACGATTAAAATTTGTCTTTGTTTTTCCATGACATTAAAATCACCTTTTGTACATGATAATATCGTTTCTTTTGGGATATTCTGGTTGTGTGCCGTACATTTCCTTCATAGATGGAAAGAGCGATTCGAATGTTGTCAATTTTAAACTCTCCTTCGATGTTATTAACTGAGAATCGGTCATCTGTTGGTGGCTGTCCTCTTCATCCGAGGTTGAATCTTCGGTCGAGCTATTAAAAAAAATTATTTTTCTTCATTCTTATTCACCGTTTACTTCATTATCGGGACTTACCTTGCGCTTGATGTAGTACTACTTGTGCTGCTTTGTCCAGTCATAGAGGGATTTTTCATATTCAAATTTTTATTGCCCGTTTCTTCTCTTCGTCTTCCTGGTCGAATACGAACCGCAAATGGACTAAAACTAGTCGTAAAATGTGGCATAAAATCCCTAACGGAATGGCTTACTTGATATGCATATACTTCCGATAATAATGATAATTCATATGGTCTGAAAGGAAATATTTTTTTCCATTACTTTGCAGTTATTGTCATAGTATTACAATAGTTGTATCATTGTATAAACATATGATAGTACCTGTGATAATCGTAGTAAACGTCAATCATCTCCTCAAGCGAATTTTGCACCTGTATCATTTCTGAGCAAGTTTTCGTGACTTCATTTAATGCATAAGGGAGGCATCTTAATACGTTGGTGTCCCACCACTGTGTTAAGAGTCTTGTTTTACGAGAATATTGACAAGCCGGTTTATGATGGAGGTAGTAGTCTGTTAGGAGTTCCCATATAGGTGGTTTACCTTCTTCTGGTATAAACAGTCCTAAGAAACATATTTTGGTTATATCTTCGTTAAAATTATTCCTATCTTGTATATAGTATCTACATACCCAAAAATAAATTTATAGTGTGTTGTTTTTCTTGATCGCTAAATGTGTTACTATAATATCTGCTCAGGGTTTGCATAATGTCATTACCTTGACTAGTCCATGGTGCAGTTTTTCTACATCATAAAGCGTATGTATTGTGTAAAGAATTTTTGATAAAATTTATATCATAGCATTACCTATATGTTTTAATCCTATGCACCAATTGAGATCCACCGTATTGTAGGGCTAAGGTATCTCCATGATCTTCGTATATCTCCTCTAACATTCTAACACAGTCAGAATCAAATTCTAGCTTAGGGGATTCTAGCACACCTAACGCACACAATTGAAAACCTAGTGCACATTTTCCTATAGCAAATTGTGCTGTATTTGTGCGATCTAAACAATCGACACAGTTTGTTCTAATAATACCGGTTTGCAATATGCCTTTCCTTGTAAAACATTCCCTTACTTTATCCTCGATACTATCAATTCCATTCAATTTATTACAATCTTCACTGTATTCGGTTCTGATATTGTTATAATCTCCCTGACTGGAAGAATTGTGCAAGCTTTTACTGTAATTTGTAGCGCCTGATAGAACTGTACTAGAATTGGTTTTATGAATTTTCCTTGTATTATTGTACTGCAATGAAAATAAATTTCTCTGACTATAGTATGGGTTTTGTGACTGAAATATACCAGTCTTCAATACTGCATTGTATGCTATGTTAGCTAGCCGCCCCATTACATTCACTTTCTTCCTAAAAAATTATTTTTATACTGAAAATACATTTCTGTAATTACTATTTCATCGCATTATACTTACCGTTTATTCATTCTTGCCATATCAAAGCTTATATATTGAATATGATGCTCAAGAGGCAAAAATTGGTTTAGATATTTAACAGCCATACTTAATTCCTCGCTCAATGTACTTTCATGCTTTTTTTTCTCCCGCTTTTTTACAAGATTCAAAATTATAATCGGTGACCCATATCGTTTTAGTAATTGATTAAAATGTGCACCTTTAATTTTTATCTATGAGTAAACATTCTATGTCCAAAGCAAAATTTTTCTTTTCTTTCTTTATCTTTATTACCTGCAGTTTCTACATAAGGATCGGGTAAATCGCAAGCAATAGTGGGTTTGGGAACCATTTTGCTCACATCCTGACTCCAATGTCCAGGTACTGAACCACGCATTTGCACAAAAGAACTGAAGCGTCCTTTGTTTAATGAACTCACTCCAGAATCATGCACAATCTGTTCGGTCTCTACCTCATTGGCTACATCTCCCTTGATTTGCAAACAAAAATTTTAGATTCATAGCCATCGACCAAATATGTCAAATTATTTGTGTAAGACATACATCAAAATTTGCACCTCGTTTCAAAAACCTCGTGCCTGCGTATTTATTACTTCTTCTAGCAACAACGGTGACATACATTGATCTCCCAAAAATACTAACGTTCGACTGACCAATAAAGCCATGTATTATATACAAAATCCAATCTCTGTGTAAGTCGTTCTCTACTGGCACTAGAAGATGGGAATTCCACACAAATCGCCGATGTGGATTACTTCGTAAACCATAATCCACATATTTCATTGCATTCCTGAAATTATCCTAATTTACTGTGTTGAATAATTGCCTACTTTACATTAGTAAATTTGACAATATACCCATCATTAACATCGTGATGTGGTTTTCTAAATGCCCACATATTAAAGAAATCTTCTGATTTCTCAGTATCCGCATTCTCTCCTTGATTTAATGAATTTTCAGTACCAATAGTGGTGGCGGGTATATCAGATTTAATATGCTTTGGTGGAGTCATGTTACTTTGGAGGGTATGCGTTAGGTCATAAGAATAACTGAAGTAGAAATTACTGCTAAGGTCAATACTTTGGAACATCTTCACATATCGTTGCTCATCGGGATGAAAAATCCGAACCGTGTCATTTGGTATATAGATCATGGAAGTATCCTCAATTTTATATATCGTGTGATGACCAATCACCGCCACTCTACGTCGTTTTGTAACAAGTATTATATAATAGCCCTCCAAGAAACGGACAAATCCTGGCAGAATATTTCATTATGAAATAGTATAGAGTGTTTGTTATAGTGAAATGTGGTTGTTGTAAAAAAAAGCATAGCGAATAAGAGAACTAAATAACCCAAACAATGGCGCATTTTCAAAAAAATTTTTTGCATAGGACATCATGCTCAGTTTACCTTGATCATATCGCAGACGGAATGTCATGCGTGAATAATTTAATGTCACTCCATGCTTAAGGAATGTATATACATACCATGACCATAGATGATACATGTGTTTGTGACTATTAATTGCTATCAAGTGCTCACTACTTTGACCTAAGATTTAAATCCTTACAAACGTGAAATTTGATTGAGTAACTGACCTTAGAATATATATAGATATATATTAGCATATAGAATAAGCATTTTCCTGTGTTAATATTTTGCCCATATTATTAGCGTTTCACCTTTATCGTAATAGTCTTATGCGGTAGAGGTCGGACTTTTGTCCCTTTTTAAAATTTGATACATACATAAAACTTCAATGATACATTGGCTCTAGAAATCGGCATATGCAATATTCTTTGAATTTAACAATACACATATAAGCATACGTATCTGATCCTCTAATATAGCTTTCCTGCTCAGAACCCATGGATATCTATATGCAATTTTTGACAATATAAAGCTCAATGGGCCTTACCAAGAAGACCAAAAGCTGGCACTAGTCGGGGAAAACTGTCTCTCTGCCACATAGTTTTCCAGGTGAATTTAGTTTGAGTTGGTTTGTGCAGCGGCTTTTGCGATTCTTGATGCTCAGGCTCCTCTGATATACCCGTGCTGGGTGCAGGTTCTTTATAATTGCTGCCTTTGTTAGCAAGCAAATAAAAATAAGCTATTTCTTATATAACATATTTAGTGATGGATTTGATACGGTACCTTTAATATCTGAGTTGCGTTCATAACTAGTGTTAAAGTTAATGTAAATATAAGGATATAATTATTCGCGTATAGACACAGAAATGTTACGTGTCATTCAAGATATGATCAAACATGCAAAATTGAGGAGCCTAAGCCGCACAATTCTAACGGCGCTTTAAAACGATTGTGTACCGATCGCAAGAATAAAATATCTATGTACAACAAATGCATCCTTTTAGGATAAAATTATGAGTGTGATTGTGGTTTGTGAACACATATATATACTACAGAAGCATGTACATGCAGTGATAAGAAATGTGATTCTTTTGTACATGAGAAATATTCTGCCAGTAACTTACCAACGATGCCAAATGCGGAAACAACTCTCGCTACACCGGATGCACTGTTTCGCTGTCCAGTGCGTGTGCGGTTCCCCATATCTATTTTATTCACCAGATCTTGAATTTCATCTTGAGTATATTCCCTTTTGTCATCCACAACAACCAACTTTTTTGGTTTCATACGATCAATTTTTAACACTCGAAAACGTGTTAGGGTGTTGTTTGATCCCATTAAATAGAATCTCTAAAATATTGTTACACCATAATTTATAGGTTTGCATTATGTTACATTTGCAAAAAAAAAGTATAAGCGCGAAGCGTAGCAGATTTTGGAAATGTCAAGCTTAGCAGATTCTATCAGAATAGGTGGGTGTACTTGACGTACGGATTTTGTTTCGTATAAGGCGATTTTCTGTATGGAAGAAATGATTGGGTGAAATATTATATTCAAATTTTCGTGTTTCTCCATCGTTATTTATCGAGTTTGAAACAGTTAACGTCAATAATTATATGATAATAGGTCCGCAGGATGGTTTAAGGTTCTTCCAACCCCAGCTTCATATGTGACATATTGTGTATGTATATACTGAAAAGAAAGTGCTGCTACCTAGTGGCAATTGCGTAGTGAACAATTAGACAGTCCAGCGAGTACTCATCGACCATATGCAAAAAATATATAAAGATATATATTATGCAATTAATACTATATCTAGTAAATTTCCAATGTACAATTCCAAGTATTCGGACAAAATTACTGTATGACACAAAGTTTTGGATGATTTAAGCGAAACTACACCATTTACTTTTTATTATATATTTTATTTCCCATACTGATCTCTCAGCATTTTTCGAGTCCCATGTATGGCAACCATTTACAAAGCTGTAATCCTAAACAAAATCTAAAGGATTATAAGTTTTCTTATTTATTAGCCTCGTCTACGATGAACTTTAAAGATCTTGCGAAAGATGCAAAAACCAAGGTTGCAGTGATACCAAACAGTATAGAGTCCTTCTTTCCACAATATCGATAAACAGGTCGATGCACGTCAGCCTAAAAATGAAAAATGACTGAATTAATACTTTCCAAAGTTCTAATTACATATCTTCCTTACATTGTGTAACCAATATACAACGCAATTTTTTAAGCAATCTGAAAAGATTGCAATTATCTCCTTACTCTATTATATTTGATATAATAATTTATGTTGTTACCTGGAAAAATTTGTACATCTTTTCCATTTTTAATGGCAAAGTCGATTTGTGTGCAGTAGCAGTCTCAGTCTGCACCGGTTTAGTTTTTACGGTGTCAAAAAACATTTTTGGAGGTTCTGAGCTTTGCAACGGTACTGGTGGCTATAATATACAATTAAAATTTTTAATATTATTCGGATACTACTGTAGCATAGTTGTTAATCAATCTTAAATATAGATTGATAACCATCAAATACAATGGGGTAAGTCAAGTTTATCATGTAACCGTATCACTTTAGGAATATATAAAAAATATGATACTTGTGCGAGTAAAAGCGAGTATTGTTCAAGTATATAAATGTAACGTGTAATACTACGTTAACTATATATTACGTAAATCTACACGCTTTTCCTTGAGCAGCACAAAAATTTGTCTGCGGGCTAAATATGGTCGGCAGGTAGTCAAGTAAAATATACGTTAAACAAATGAACTATCGTAGTGCATGAATTTCAACGTTGCAATCGACATTGTTGAGAAGTTAATATATAATCCTACGTGAAATATCGGAACAGAAATACCGATGGTTTTGATCACCCACTTCTGCGTAATGCACAAGTGATTACTTATCGATGTTAAGAGTTTAAACCTTAATTCTACTTCTTCGCCAATTAACATTCGGAAACAATTACTCACAATTGGCGAAAATGGGTTTAATTGTGTCGATTCCTTCAATCGACCCGTGAGCTGATTGAACTGATGAAATGGCATACTGTATCCCACGAGCACTGCTGCCAACAAACTAAGGAGATTTGTCTTGCCTACAAACCAACATAGTATTTTTTGAAAGCTACTACTATGTACGGGATGACAAAAAAAAAGTGTACTAATTAATTAATACACACAGATGCATATATGATTTAATTATCCTATAATAAGCAATATATTTCATGTAAATTTATAAATAATAAAACGCTTGAAATTATGTTCCATCATTATATATATAAAAAATGTAAATTAGATCTATGCCTTATGATTACAAGGGCCACTTTAAACGCCACCAAAATATATTGTATAGATATATGCTTATGTATTTTATTATTGTTACATAAAAATATATCTTCAATGTATGTATGTCTTGCCAATTATATATAGATTAAGTAAATGCTATGATTCAAAATTAAATAGATAGTTAAGTACTGAGACCTGTATGAATTTTCGTAATGCAGCACAGGAAGGCAAAGTATCATACACAATTGGTGTATGATATCTGAATGTATGTTATTATAAAGTCCAAGATAATTTATGACAATGATGCATAAATACTGTGCATTCCAAATCTATGTTTTTATTATTATAAAGTACTTTATACTTTTCAAGAAGTCCAATTCTCTCTCAACTTGGTATCATATTATTTACCAAGCTAGTTATGTTTATCATATGTTCTGACACTAGCGCTCTCTACAGTGAATCTACACAGTTTGGAAAGTATACACTCTGAAAATCAAAGGAATCACATTTTTTGATAAACATAAGTAAGTTCAAAGTGAGTTACGATATTTATTTATGGCAAGTGGATTAGGTGTATACTGTTCTTTTGGGATCACTAATACCCTTAAGTAATGCTCTTGAGTCGAAGGAACAATATAGAAAACAGTATGAACTGTTAGCTATTTTTCCACTCATAGTGCTTTACTATTATGTTGTACTTACAATACTTTATTTACTCCAGTGGCATAGCTTCAAGACAAATTTTAATGTTAAGGACGTGGAAATATTATGAAATAATTGCTATATCATCTGTAAATGAAAATATCCTCTACTATCATTAAGGGCGCGGAGTTCTATTTGTGTGCCATTGTTTTACCTCGTGTATTCTTATATCAATTGCCTTAGAAAGGTTTAATAACAAAGCAGTAACTTGTTATAATCATATATTTTTTTTTGCTGATGTATTATTTTAATTTGAGCTTGTGGCTCTGTTGGAGTTACAAAGAAAGATTGTACACTAAGCGATATTGAAAGTAATATTTAGATATGTGCAAGTTCCTAATCCTTATGAGAGCGTGTATGCATTGTCTGTAGTATTATTTAGGATCTTGTGAATGACATAATGCAGATGAGTAAAGCATAGATAGAATAAGGGAGAATTCTAGTGTCCCTGTGAACTATACAAAATGTACTGCAATGTTATAGATCTTACATGCATAGATACAAAGTAAAGTCTTTCCCATGTAGAAGCATTCTTTGTTCTGTAAACAAATAACTGCTTTGATCAAGTTTATCCGTCTGAAACATTCAAATTGCTTTTTGATCCAACATTGACACATATTAGCATTCTTATCAAACACTCTTTGCTTGGAGTATATTTCATACATGGCTCATGTTTTTGCAGATAGGATATTTTCCCATTATATTTTTTTATATGCATATTTACAAAAAGGTTTTTACATGCATAATATTGATTGACTGTTTTAGACATTCCCAGAATGAAAGTGAGCAGCTGCAATTAGAAATATAGTGGAAGTCAAATGGCCCTCTGAACTCGGTACTGAGACATCGTTTTATAATAACAAAATAAAAGTTAATGGCACATTTTCACTATTGTGTGTAATATTATAGCAAGTATCAATATATTTGGTAAAGAAAATTGCTTCAACAAATCGCCACAAGGGCAGCTCTGTTACATTCTGTTTTACCGACCGAGAATTAGATAGCCAGACATATCATGGCTGAACATGGTCTAGTTTTCTGATTAATAATAATATCTTAATCTATTGTAGTAACTTGCCTGAACCACCGTAACAACGTCATAAGAATTGGTAATGGTAAGATTTGTTACCATCTTCTGAATTTTTCTTATCCTGTACTTGGAATATGCGCCATTGCCAGGTTTGTATCCATCAGCTGTAATGAAGTGCATAAAATGCCTGCATGCTTCTGTGGTATAGATATGAAACAATGGCTTGGTTTACTTTGATACCTTTGAGGGAGATTCCGTAAGAGATCAGTTTCTACAGAAATCTTTATGTACAAAATGGCTGCATATCTCAAACTACAGTTAAAAGTCTCTACATTTATTAGCAATTCTTTAATTACAGTAATCTTGTTTTTTATGTTTGTTACAATCAGGATACCACTGTTGCTTTGAGGTGCAGCAATCAAAAATTCTTGGCAAAGCTTAGGAAGAATCGGAGACTTGAGTTGAGATGGGGGAATGACTACCATGCAGCAATAAGAGATGCTGTATTTGCTTTACAGAGTTCACCATATGTACCTTCAAAATTACCACCATATTTGACTCAAGGTGGCAGCCAAACCGATCAGTTGTATGTCTGCAAACAGTGTAAGGATAGGTGAGTTGATTAATCCTTTTGAGGCTTAGTGCGTGTCATATGCAAGTTTCTAGATACATAGCAAAGCAAGATGTTATTACGATATTGTTATATTATTTACAACATAATCAGTGTCGACACTGAACCATCAGGTTAATCAAGTTAGACAAGCTTCTTCAACTATTTAAAGTATCATCAGAGAATGACAGGTATTAGCAAAGGGATGTCGTGTTCTTGTTCTAGTTTTCACTTTTTAAGCAGTTTTGAAGAGCATAATGTAAGACGTAGTTGGATATTGGGATTTTGGTGTCAACGTTGCTTTATTACTACATGCAATCATTCGCTACTTGATGGTCCATGTACAGCCTGTTTCCTACTAGAGTGTGACAGGCGTTCGTATTTAAAAATGAGAGGCTTACGTAAAAGTCAGAAGGCTGGTGCAATACGAGTATTTTATAACCAGTGCCAATTTTTTGCACACTTGAAAACACATTCTTTGTCAGTCGTGGATATGGCGGACATAATGTTAATGCCATTACCAGCAGACTTAGGTAACAAGTGGTACCCTGAGTTAGACATAGCATGTGAAGCACTTATGGAACATGCTTTTATATCAAGAGTCCATGTTATGGATTTGTTGAAGGACAAAAAAGTGGATAGCAATTGGTGGCAATATTTTATTCACGAGGATAAAAACAAAGATAATCCACTTGAACGAATTGTGCAAAGTTACAAAGCTCGAGCTGTATTTAAATTGCCCGCAATGACCACGACAGAACAGTTAGGTCTGTCTAATTCCGCAAAATCTATGCACGATACTAGTGGAAAGTCAGACATTGAAGTAATCGATCTGGTATCAGAAGAGGTAGATGAGAAACAGACTTCATCTCACGTAGAAGAATATGAGGACAATCCTTGTATGTCACCTGATATTGCCTTTGTAGATTGTGGATCTGACCTAAAATGTTTCGAACCCGAAAATCAGCCCGAGATATTACCAACAAACTTTTCTCAAAGGAAAAGATATACAGCCATGTCGCCAAATTTAATCCCTAAATTGACCAATATTACTCAACCCGATAATGGTCTTTGTTCGAGTAGTAGAAATAAAAAGATGAAATCAATATCAGAGGCATTAACTGACATGCCGTTGACTACTGATCCCAGCCCAATTCTATCAAAATTAAGTGTGAAAGGGTCTGGCTCGGATTTTATCAATACGCAATCAAAAAACGATATTATTCGTTTACATAATAAAGATAAAATCAATGTGAAAATGGATATTCAAAGTAATATTAAGTTAAACCCAGGCATTAAATGTAGTAGTACTATCGCATTAGACGGTTCAACAAAAATCGAACCTCCGCCAGGTTTTCACGATGTTAATATAAACCCTGACATTGAATCACGGGTTTGCAAATCACAGTTAGATAAGTCAATGTATAATGGACCTACACCTATGGTAAATACCGGAAAGAAAATACTAACTTTCCAAACATCAAAAGGTATGGATCTCAGCAGCATTATCAGTCAGTTGTCTCCTCACCTCGGCTCCAGCAAAAGAATTCTTTTCATAGGACAGGATTCAGAAAGTGTAAACGTCCATAAAACCCAAGAACCACCTAAAAATATCATCCAAGTGGTACCAGATGCTCAACTGGAAAAATTTGCAAAAGCGTTGCAAGCAAAAATGGTACCGTTATGTATATCAAGCGAAATTGGTAAAGACGTCGGAAAAAGCTCTCCGGAGGTGCCAGAAAAGAAACTTCCGAAAATTCAACCCAAGCCTGTTGCGATAAAGGCGCAGCACAGAGGCAAAGTTGTATATAAAAATGGCAAGAAATATATCGTTAAACATCCACTTAGTATTTTAAAAAGTACAACAGGCAGGTCTAATTTAACGAGCACGAATGAAGTTACTAAGCGATCAAACCACGAAATACCCTTAAAATCGGTTAAACCCACCGCATCAAAAGAGAAAGCTACGGAGCAGGTGACTTCGTTGAATAACGATATCTCTATATCTACTTTAACACCTTCCCCGTCTCCGTCAGAATTGTCAAGCAGTTCTAGTTGCGATGCCCAATTAAAGGAAACTGCTGTAGCAAAAATGGGTCTACAGAAACCTTTCGAAACATTCATCAATCATTCTGATGTCGAGTACACAAATATCGCGAATAAAATACCATTGAATAATTTACACGAGGTGTTGTCTCTGAAAAAGAACGAGGAAGGCAATGTGATTCTGGATATACAGCACTCAAAGCACGAGCATAATCCCAAGGTAGCCAACAAAGACGTCCCTATAACGACGAAGAAATGGAGAGAGGATATGTTGAACGAATTCTCCCAGCTTCCGTATTTTCAACTGAAGAAGCGTTTGGAGCACATGGAACGTATTGGCGGTGAAACGCCAAAATTTGCAAGCTCCGTAATCGCAAATAGAAATAAGGATAACACGAGTGCGATTATCAATGCCCTGCAAGGAGCATTAAAGGAGACCGAGCAGCGAGTCGAGAATCAAGAGACTGAGAGCGAGACATTGATCGAACCAGGAATTCAATTTGAAAGTCTAGAGAATGTATCAAAATGCATATCCTGCCACAAAACCTTGAGACCTATATCGTACGTCGCGGGCTTTTCGCAAGTGGAAATATACGATGACACGTATTGTACTTGCTACAAGTACGTCTGCCAGGAGTGTTGTGCAGGCCACGACACTCTCAAGCGTTTCGCCATGCATCAGCGCTTTCACAAGAAACGACAGCCCTACTCGTGTCCCGAATGCTCCCGCAAGTTTTCTTCGTTTGCCTTGCTAGAGATTCACACCTGGACGTTCTGCTTTCATACCTTAAAGAAGAGATTATTCGGCTGCAAGATCTGCGACATAGATTGTTTCCAGGACGTGGAATACGTGGCAAGACACTTTGCGGTTATGCACGGCGATGAAAAATTCGTTTGCGATTCCTGTCACACGGTTTTTCCCTCCTATTCGGCATATAAGAAACACTCTGAAGAGATGCACACCTCGACGCACAATTCCAGTCTAATGAGATTGATGGTTTGCAAAACAGCGGGATGTGTCGTGCGACGTGGGAACTACATGTCGCACCTGGAAGAACACTCGGAAATTCGATGTTCGACGATTCTCGCATGTCCCTTTTGTCCCATGCTCAATTCCGAATCCGACCAAACCATGGAGTCTATATGGTCTCACCTTCGAAACGAACACCTGGATCGCTTGACGGAGATCATGAGCGCGGAAACGCTGTGGGATATTTTACCCGCGAAACTGGCAACGAGGATACTCAAAAGCGATCCACCCCTCCGTATAGAGAACGTTTCCACGGAATTCAGGAATACGCAGGAAAATCTGGGCGAGGATGGCATGATAGTACCAAAGATCATCAACACTCGGACCATTACATCAGAAGTGTTCGAAAGAGGATCGCAGGCAATGGACGAGGACCTTGCTGTAGACTTCGTCTACCTGAACCCATCGAAATCCACGGATAGCAATAAAAAAATCAAACTGGAGATCGATCCAACCGATGATCCTCATACCGAAACTGAAGAGGACACGTTACCAAAAATCCTCGACGTCAGATCGATCGCCACTTCGATATCCACCGACTCTACTTCGAAGGCATCCCCGAAAAAGCCCGAAGCTGCTATAATTTCTAAAGAAAAGGAAGAAGTAACCAAGAATACTGCGGGAAGTACGGAAGATTCGTTTCGCAGTTTGGAAACAATCACGTCGACTACTTCTTCGGAAAAGTCCAACGGGGGATCGGCCTCTGGGCCTTCTTCGGTTGCTCCAGAAGTTGCTAAAAAAGCCGAGACATCGAATGACGAGAATAGCGTGGCGCAGAAAAGCGTGGACACTTCTAAAGAAATCGTACCCCGAAGGACAGATCTGATTACCATTAAGTCTCCCGCCGCTATCAACATAGCCGCCTTGGAGATGGCGAACAGGAACAAAGCGGACGCGTGTAAAGACAGCGGCACATTCACGGCCGTGTCGAAGTACGAGGATACGCGCGAATGGCCAAAAGCACTGGAAGCGTCGAACGCACCTGGCGTAACAAATGCCTCTGGTTCCCCGAAGTGTGCGCCGCAAGAACGAGATGAATCCGACATTGGTCAGGTAGCGTCCGCCATTCTCAAACCGCCGCCTCTCGCCAGGATCCCGCAGCACGTTCTTGGCTTCACGAAAAGCAAGATGGAGGAGGGAAGGAAGGTGGTACGATCGAGAAGCTTGGAGTCAGCCGGTAGTCAGTTCACCTCGAGATGGAGAACGAATCGTTCATCACCGTGGCGGATAGCCCTGAACGGGCCGAATGTCCCGGAAAAAATCAATCAAAATATTTCCTGCCACCTGTGTGGCGAATCGATAAACACCTCCTGGTCGGTGATAAGTGGGCACTTCAAGGAGAAACACGGCCACGATCACAAATTATCGATCCTGACGCCGACTTTGCAACGCATGTCGACGGATTTCATCAACGGCGGCTACAAGGAGCTTCTCGTTGGCAAAAAGCGCAAGTCGGACGGGACTGCGCCGAGTTCGAAGAGAAGGAGGAGGTGGAAGCCGAGGAAGCACGTGGAGGGGAAGAGCGGCGATTCGCCCGGCCTAGGGCTCTGTATAAAGCAAGAAACTGCCGAGGATGGAAAGGGTAATTTCGTGTGTAAGAAGTGCAATCAGACGTGTACGGACATGTCGGATCTGAGGGAGCACATCGCCTCGGATCACAGGATCAAGGGCCGGTATCTGATATGCCTGGAATGCGGGGAGAACTTCGTGGTGGCTCCGAGTCTGCAGATGCATCTTAAAGCGTTTCACGGGATAGAGGACCCCATTACGTACATGAGCCGAAATACCTCTTACGCTCCGGACATGATGGATGACATGGACGTGGAGGGGAAGACCACCGACGCGAATCAATGTCACGTCTGCAAGGCGGTTTTCGAGGACAAAGCCGCGGTGGATAAACACTTCAGAGTGCACGGGATGGCATTTTTGAATCGTAAGAGGATAGAGGCGCAAAACGCTCTAAAGTGTCCGGAGAAAGTATCGAATGGTCCGGGAGAAAATCGAAGTCCGATTAAGGATACGCCGAAGGTAACCGTGAGGCGAGATAATCCTGCGGAGACTATATTGGAAAAGATTAATGTGAGTATAAGGTTGTCAGTGGCCGTCGAAGGGTACGTATCGAATGGGATTTCATGGGTACTGATATTTGTTGTTTGCTATTTCAGGCGACCATATAGCTAAGAGAGGCTCGGTTGCTAGAAACCGACGATATTAAATAGGGCACATCTGCGAGTTTTAATTCCCGAACGCGTTCGCGATTCCGAAAGATCGGGCCATTCGATGTGATCTTTTAGTTCCGAGTAAAATTTTAAACGGTCAATCAGATTTTTTAGAGGTCAGTCTACGTTTCTGTGACGAAGCCAGGGATGTTTATATCGAACGATATAGTTAACCAGTTTGTAGAATACGAGTTAAATACTTTTAATTGTTTTTATCGGACAGTTTGTTGCCACCTTTCCTCCGGAGTCTGGCCGCAGAAATCTGTTTTGCTTGCGCGAGTTTAGAAACTTTCATGGTCTACGTTCTCGATGCTTATTGCCACCAAGTTATATCGTGAATAGTACTTAGAATTTCACTATACTCGAAATTCGTTTCACGATTGACGCTTGGCACGATACATCATTCGTTGTTTTTCTTTAGGCAAAGGTAAATTAAACATAGCGTAATCTTCGGCAGCGTGTATTTCTCATATTTTTGACATCCACAAAACGTTAAGATTGTACCGCGGACAATGTAAATAATTATTATGTTCTAAGAAAATATAACTTTTTGTACTGTACTAGTTTATATGCGTCGTTGTACCTATATTATAGGTAAAAATAAAATATTCTGAGTTAATACGAACCTATATTTTCCACTTTGATCTTTCTATTCTGTATTAATTATCATATCATAGCGTAACATGTCATATAATGTTATACGAAGGGGTTTTAAAGATATGAACGGACAGTACACCGTCTTTAATTGCACAGATAACGCTGATTATTGCTTAGTGGTTAAAGACTTCGGTGATTGAGACATCGATACAGTCGAGGTACGAAACAAATCGAATCGCGTATTTTTTCACGGGAGAATATCTCCGCTTCGAATACCTCCAGTTTCTACATATTTTTATACGTACATATACTTTTCTTTCTGCTCACTCGCACGAAAATATTAGTAGATTCTTATTTATTTGCATTTCTCAGAAGACATCGGCATTTTTCTTTTACATCTTTTTTTTTTTTTATTACGATAAGACATTTTCACATAATACACGAGTGCAGGTACTGGAGAAAGGGTTTGGGGCACTGAACACTTTAGCGTTAGACCTGTAAGAGTACCTTTCCGTTCGATTTTCATAACTCTACTTAATGCAAACGATGCGTGTACCGTAGATTTAACGAACTAAGATCAGAACTAATACGTCTACGATTCCGGTGCAGCAAATGACCCGATGTAATCGGCACTAAGTTGGAACATCGAGCTCACGGAATAACCGACGCACGATCGCGCATTTGCGTCGAGCCCGTGTCAAATAACCCAAGCAGAGAGACATAAAAAACCATTAATTGCGTTGGTCCCTCCATAATCCATAAAGCCGAACACGCCGTATATTCTTACAGGTCTGATCTTCTTGTCTTTGGCACGATTACTAAGGAACACACACGATTAAAATCAAGTAGCGATTGGTCTTTCATGCCCGCTATCATTCGACGCGGATAATTCGAGCCCGAGCTTCGAATCAGGAATCGTCGCGGCCGAGTCGTTATAATCATCGATATACATTCTCATCGAGAAGGATCGTTCCGCGCTATCACATACGCGACGTTGGTCCTCCATCCTCATTCACAGCTTTCCAAAGGACCACTCGCATCTTACCTTAATACTCGAGAAACACAACTTCGTACGCCCTAATTGAAACGAATACATCGCACCTGCAGCTACACTACCCTCGACTCAACCCCCATCCTCCAACCTTGATATGGACCAAACGCATTATCCCAGGAGCTCCTTCTCACGCTACTACTTCATACAGCAAAACATCCCTCTCTCGCTGACGCGGCTGCCCACGTTAAACACCCGCTGCTTCCTGCTCGTCGCGTAGATCACCGTTAAAACTTTCGCTCTGCGCTCGCTGCGGATTACTCGAGATCATCCTCTTCGTGGGGCTCGAGCACTCCTGACGAAGGTTCGTCCCCGCGTCCTGCTGCGCGCCAGTCCCCAACAAGGATCCCGCTCGAGGCTCGTTCCTGAAGGAAGTCGCGTCGTTCGCCTCGCAGCAGGGTATCTTCGCGCTCGTGGGCGAGGAGGAGGAGGAGATGGACCTGTTGAACTTCGCCTCGGACTCGGCTGGACTCAGGACTCCGTCGTTCTCGCGGAAGAGCTTCCTGAGGTCGTTGCCCAGTCGCACATCGTCCGGGCTGATATCCGACTCGGCCGTGATGGTCAGGGCCAGGGATTCCGGGGGCTTCCTGCCACGAGCGCTGTTGGCCAACTCGCTCAGCGGGATGCCCACCTCGCGCGTCGCCCAGACGTCGCAGCTGGGGCTGCAGGAGGATCCGCGCGGTGCCTGGGGCGCCTTCGTCTTCCTCGCGTCCTCCATCGAGTGCCAGCGATGGGGCGTCGAGCCCGCGGCGCCGGCCGCGATGGCGGTCAGGCTGTTGGCCGGTACTATTCGATGAGGGAACCGTGGCGATCCGCGGATCTTCTCCCTGGACGACGTCTGGCTCGTACTGGCCTCTGTGGAATTTATTATTTAACCGTATGCGCGGGAAGCGGCCGATGCGCCCTGTCGGTTTGAACATTGGTTACTGAATATTTGAAGTCGGGATTTGGACGTGGATTAGGAGGGTCATTCGGCGCCGAATATATCGTCGACCAGCTCCGAATGGCAGGGTGTGTTGTGTGGATGTAGGCGAAAGGAGAGTAGGGGTAGAGAGATAGATTCGTGTTTTTACGCGGAAACGCGGAGTTGTATTTACGGATTTTTCGTTATCCCTTTGGCAAGAGTGCTGTTTTTTTTTCGACGGGAGAAGTATCGCGTCGTGTGCCGTTGGGTGAGTGGAGAGAAAACGTAGTGCCCGGTGGCGGGTTGCGCGATACTCACGCGGCGGTAAGCTGAAATTTACTCTAGGCTCGCTGCTCTCCTTGCGCCGTAGCCCCAGGCTTAGCCTACGATCTTCGTCGCTGGTGATGCTAATTATTGGTCCAGAACCGCAGCGGGGATGAGACGGTCGAGTGCCTTGAGCGTCTACCTGACAAGTGGAAGCGGCCTTCGTGCCTGGTACCAGACCAGCGATGTAACCCATGTGCACTCTGAGTGCCGATGCTACACCTGTGAGACGGAATACGATTCGGGTTATCGCTGTAAATCTTCATATCGTTAAGCAATAAAGAAAACACGTCGATATTATTACTAAAAAAACTTTCATCGCTGGGTAATCACATTATTTAAATACGATATTTAACCCTCTACAACCCCGTGTGACCGAAGTCATTTATATTTCGATTTTTTATAAGGCTAATTTAATTCTTTATCATAATCTGGCGTACACATTTTTTTTAACGTCGACTTATGACATACTAGGATCTGAAGAGTAAAAAAAAATCAATCTCTGATAAAATCACTAGAAATGGTAGATCTATCGTTAATTTATACTGGAAGGTTCTTCGAAAGGTAGATGTTTTTACGATCACCACAAAAATTCTGACTAAAGTGAATTAAGCAGCCTTTTGTCCGAGGATGTTAATGATAAATCGTCCGGAATAATCACAATTTATTCGACGTATGCGTAAATTGGTCATACCGGTGAAGGAGGCGGTGGAGGTTTTCCTGCTCGTGGGCCGACTTCCAAAGAGACTGAAGAGCCGCTGAAAGACACCTAATCTATTCGGTCCCTCCGTCTCTCTGCGCCGATCGAGCTTGTAAATATCGGCGAGGCTCCTCCTGGGACCGTCCGGTTCGAGATCCGGCTGACTGCTAAACGCTACGGTACCGCGGCGCATGCCTAATTTTAACAGGATTCAAGTCGAATATCACGTGTAGTTTTGCCCCAAGTCGCCTTCCTGTTTAATCCATTACTTCTTATGGGCGTGTGCGTTGGCCGTGTCGGTAAAAGCGTATCGCGGAAGCGAAAGCGGGTGCTAATTCGAGTACGAGAGGAAAGAGAAGGAAAAACGTATATCCTCCTCGCGGGATATGCTTGCAATTAACTTCTAAACTCGCTCTGGCTGTAATTATTTACACGTGTAATCCATCGAACGACTGTACATGGTTGCTTTCAAGAGCTCGTTTCATTAGCGAAAAGTATCTCGTTATCTTTCTAGTCGAACAACTCGCGTACGTATTTAGTGAATACTTTAAACGCCTCGATCGGAGTGTGCTCTTAAAAGCATCGGCTTCTGTTTTTTTTTTGTGTGGATTTAGGGGAAACTTTCGCTTCTACGTGATCGAACGATCGAATTGGTTTCTTCGATTATGCTTGGCTGGTCATAAACTCATTCAGAACCGTGCAGTCAGCGTGCAAAACTCGATGTGAAACGTGTGTATCACTGGCGTGGACTCGTTCGAATATGTCGAGAAGAAAATCGAGGAGTTATTCGGCAGGCACGGGCACAGCTTGGACGCTCGTGCGTGAATCAATATGCCAGAAATTCGTGAACTATGCCCAGGAGCTATGGCCAGGTATAATACGGAATAATGCCATGGTCACGATTAGGATGATATTCACGCTAACTGCCTCGCATGCAATCTTAAGTAGCAATCGACGGGTGTCGCGCGCCGTCGTATTTTCCCCAAGTAGAGAAACATACGAATATCCGAGCCGAGTGCAGTATCGAGCCTTGCGAACGAATCGTGAATAAATCTCGAGGATGCTCGAGGTATGGGCAGTGAATATTTATCAAAGGACAAGTCGATTACTACCATGGATCGATCGATAAAGTAACCGTCGGAGTCGTTCGCGTTAAAAAATACATACGGACCTACGGGTTCGATGTGATGAATATTGTACAATCTATACTGGATCGCGCATATCATATCTCAACGATCCGCATGCAATTTTTGATGGTAAATAAAAAATAAAGGTGAGACTCGTCAAACTAATGTCGGGATACCGGAAACGTGTTGGCTCTTTCGGAATATCCTTCGAACGTATCTCCCCAGCGATAGCCTTCTCTTCTATTCTAATTCGTATCTCTATTATCGCAACTGTCTCTCACGGTACGAATCAAGCAAGTGAACACGTGAATTCTCAAGCAATTACGTGCAATAAACGAAAGTCTGTCACCTTTCTCGGACACCTGAATAACGTAAGTATGACGAAGCGAGAATTGGTATTAATACGCATCGTTCCTTCCTTCTCTCCTCGAAAGAAAACTCCCTCCGTCGTGCAAACCGTCGGTCCTCGCATTAAACCGAAGCAAATTTCGATATCTTTAACTTTTCCTCAAGAGCAACGTCCCTCGGTCCCGGATATATTGACTTTGCCAAACAAAGGGCTTTTGTCATTCGCAAGGGGGTCACTGAAAAAAGCCAAGGGTCGGTCGCTTTTTCGTATAACCGCGAGCAGCTTTCCAACGGATATCCGGACTGGATCTGATAATTTTACAGCGCGACAGTGTGGAATACGCCGCTGGTGACCCACTTGTCTCGTATCGTCTTGAAAATACAAAACGTCGGTAGCTTCCAACAATCGAATCGCAACAATACGAGGCGTTCGCGGCTGTAGGCCGGCGTTCGCGATGGCACATAATGTTTCCAGAAGCAGCGCGCGCGAATGGCGTCCGCGAGGAGGAGTTTTTCGTCGTTCGTTTCGCGACGTAGGATGATGAACAGCCTGTTTTTTTTGTAGGCAGCGTTACGAGGGCCCATTATCCCGCGATAAGAAGAAGCGAACGTTTGCACGACGAGGCGTAGCGTCTGGAATGATTGATTATTCTTACCCGATGGATCCGCCGACGGCCAGCTGGCTCTAGGAATCACAGGTGGCAGGACACTGAGCAATAACAAAGGTAAACCTCCCCCGATACTGGGATTCCGCTGCGGAATCGATGCGCTGGATGACGCGTGCGACGGCTCCACGGGCTCCTGTGCCAGTTGCTTCTCCAGCCTGGCCAATTCCAGCTCCAGCTGTGCCATTTCGCGGCGATACACGCGATTCTGCACCTCCACGCGGTACTGAAGCTCCCTGTTGAAAAGCCCGAATTGAATTTGGCACGATTGCGCTCTGCCCCATTCATTGGCGGGCCTCGAATAGCGCTCCGACCATGTCCGATTCGTCCGAATGATTTCTACTACCGCTGCTACGATATGGTCAGCCACGAGTACGCGATCGCGGCTGACCCGTGCCATTCCTTTTCTACTCAACGCGTAATTAGGAGTCTCGAGCCTCCTTCCAATTAGTTTTCAACGTACGCGGATATTTCTCCGATCGAAAATGTGGTTTTCTAAAAGAATTCTTTCGTTTCTTGGATATTAAGTAAGGATTGAGAAAATCCCGCCCATCGCCTCTGTTTTATCCATGTAATATGTACTGTGATTCTGGTGATTCGGAATACACCGTAACACGTTAAACGCCCAGCGTGAATCGGTGGAGTTTCTCTCGGTGCTCAAATCCGAGACTTGGAGTGTAAATAGCACGGTATGATTCTCGATTACTTCCAGTTCTGGGTTTTTCCGCGGTTTAATTAATTTTGACCCACGCAAGCATTCGCGGATGTTTCATGGTTAATTGACTAGCTCGTTAACTGATCACCCTTCGCTCGAGCTTTTATATTTATTAAATTCAAATTTTTTTAATTTCATACATAATAATATAATAAAAAGAGATTTACATATAAGTCTAATTTTTATATTTTAATATACGTACATTTTATAATTTTATTTTATTATCGGTATAAGTATATTTTTAAGGTTTCTTCACTTTACAATTTCTCGTTGCTTTCTATTGTATATACTCGTTATAACTGTGATAGAAATAAAATTATTACAATTTACCTTCAAAATCCTGTTTTAATTCGAAAGAAGAACAGCGTCAGCCGTGAATTGACTTTTGCTTCGATCAAGAACACACTACTTATGGCCGAAAATTGAAATTCGAAACTCGAACGCCGGCAAGCTTAGATGCTTCGCTCGGTATCTCGAAGGAACCGGAGGAGTCAAGCATCGGGGCATGATAAGGGATATTGTCTCGAGGTCGATCCGTCCGAGCGATCGGTTTCCAACTGGAAGATACCCCTTATCGATAGCCTAGCTGGATGCCATTGTGCCTCGCCGTGCCATTGTCGATTCAAATCCCCTTTATGATGTTCTCTTTGCTTCGTTTCCTATTACTCGCCAGCCGAATCGAGCGCGATGGAGATAAAGCGCCACTCACCTTCTGTCGTCGGTCACGAATCTTCTCGTGTTGCACTCGATTTTGAGTCCCAAACTCTGGACAACCGGGTCGGCCCTCTCGCCCGCCAGGATGTTGGCCAGCTGGGGCAGGAAGAGCAGCGCCAGGGTCGCCGTGGTGGAGGCCAGGATCAGGGTGGTGATGGTCACGAAGGCGAGGGTCGCGCGATCGGACATTAAGTTCGCCAGGACGACCACGATTCCAGACGTGATCACGACGGAGTAGACGCTCATACCGATGTATTGGGAATCGTTTAGCGCAGGTATCTTGACGTGTCTAAAGGGCAGGATAAATTTCATACCCCGTGACTTACGTTTTAAATAAAAAGATCGGCTAAAATTCACCCAAACGCAGTACGGTTATGAATTCTGAATAACCGCGCTATTGTAACAATTATAATTGCAAAGTTTGAATCTCCAATAGCTCGATTATTAGGTTGAAAGGGATGAAATTTTATGCGCGAAAGAATATTTTCAGGATGATTAAAGAACATACGTTAGCGATATATTTTTTGATTACTTTAGATGGACGTATATTTCGAATTTTAGGATCGTATCGGGTTAGTGAATTGTAGTACGTTACGCGGACTATTGGGATTGTAGTACATTGTGCGATATCAATTGACTATTTCTCGGGAAAAAGGAGGAGCGCCCGTCCTAATGAACGTGTTAACAACATCCCTCATTAAACCGCCAATCTCGTTTCGAGGCCATCGCCGAATTCTTCTCCCCTATCCATCCCACTCGTGTCCGTAAAATTCGCCAAATAACAGCGATTCGAATTTGCGACGTTATTTGCTCGATACTTCGGACGCGATAAAATGAGTTTCCGCTTTAATGGTTTATCCCTCAATAACGTTTTACAGCCATCGGATCGTTTGCGATTCGCGGCCGCGCGAGTCGCGGCATTATTCACGCTCAATTAGTGCGTTGTTCTGCGCGACTAAGCATCGTTATCAAAATCCGAGAACTTCCGCCCTGCTTGGCGTTCGAGAAAGATCTCGATCCGTGGATTACCTCGTCTCCCATGCCATGTAGACACCGACCACGAGCAATAAACCTTTGTAGACGTACAGCGCGCCTAACCAGCCGTTTGTATGCTGAGAACGACACACCTCCACCTGTAGGAACAATCAAAGGTACAAGGTAATTGGCCGTCGCTGCATCGAGATAATCTAGGATTACCATACTTTCCTCTTGTAAAAGAGGATAAAACAGTTCTCGATAAAAAAAAAAAACAACCCATAAAATTGGAGAAACAACATTTTCGATAGGAAAAAAAAAAAAAAAAAGAAACAGCCAGTAAATTTGAGGAAACGTCTTTGATTCTTCGCGTCGAATTCGGTACCTGCGGTTGATAGACAACTCCACGGTCCTGCGGACTAATCTCCAGTGTCAGGTTTCGCAGGTGACGCTGCATGGGATCCAGGGTGACCCACAGCGTCACCACCAGGCCGTCGATCAGCAGGAGCACGCAGATCAGGCTTATCAGTTGGGTGTCCTGAAGCAGCTACGAGAGGATAAAGCCACGATTTACGCACCGCGCGGTTTTTCCTCCGGAATTAATCCCAGGGGCCGTATACGTCCTTTTTAATTGATACGAACCGAGAGAAAGGAGGGCGCATTTTCACTGACCTTATTCTTAACCACCCCGCTCCTGCTCCTCGTGAAGATCCTGTGCACACGATAGGTCTTGGTGAACATCGAGCCAAACGCCAAGGAAAAGCCGGCCGACAATAAATACACCCTCGCCTGGAAAGAACACGAAGGGGCCTCTAGGATCGATCGCATTCGAATAATAAGTATCGCGCAATGGTATTGCATGAGAAAGTCGAGCCTCACTGTGCAGACCGCCGGGTAATAACCGTCGCTGTCGGGAAGCGTCGCGTGATCCAGGCCCAAAAGTATAACCGCACCGTAGACGAGGCCGCAACCGACGGCCGCCATGTTATTTAGCCTGGGGCTCGAAAGCTTTATACTCCTGTCGATATTAAAATATCAAGCTGATTTATACGCCCCGGCATCGCGGCTGTGAGGCGATCGTAAATAAAAAAAACAATGCCCGTAAGAGAGAATCGTCCCTCTTGTTCGAACTCCAACGGATCCTTCATTCAAGCTATGAATATCAAAATAGCTTTGTATTTGATTTAGCGTCATATTCGATTCGTAGCTCGATGAGGCAATGAGGTCTGTACTTCGCGGAAAAACCGATTCCTTGGCCGAATAACGAATCCGTTCGAATCTCATTCGAGAAGGCCGTTTCCAAGCTGCTTACTTGTGCTTCCTAAAGTGCAGGTTGAACGCCAAAAATGCGAGGGCCAGCGTAACGCCGACGCTCGCGAGACAGGTGACGGCTAAGAAAGCTGCGGGCGCCACGGTAACCACCCTCAACCTACGTGGAAAAAGGGGATTCTCTCAGTGTATATAAAATATGGTCGATTTACGAGGAACGAGGAACGATGTACGGCCTGAGAAGAGCCGCAGGTGTTGCTGGCGCTATCCTTGATCTCCGTGCAAGAGTCGCCGAAAATCTTTTTCGCCCGGCGAACGGAGAGAAGCTTCGAGGCTGCATTCGCGCATCGCGCGGAGACACAAAAACGCGGTAATGGGAGGAAGAAAGGGAGCGTATCGCTGCGCGGAGTCGCGCGACCACCTTTACGAGGGACTTTTTATCTTTCGATAAAATTATGGGGGCGTCGACTCCCCGCCGCGAGGGCCCGACTAGGCGCGCATAAAATTAAGCATAAAGCGTCGATGTTATTCCGTAAACCGGTGACTTCGCTTTATCGCCTCGAAGTGGCGGAATCAAAATACCTCGGCTAAACTGCTCGAAGGGGCGGTAAGAAAAGATCGTTGCACCCTCGCTACGTTCGAACCGCGTCGAACTCGAGATTCCTTAACTCATGTAAGTTAACTTATTTAAATTAACGCGAGTTTTATTCGCAGGATCGAATTCTGGATCCGCGTAAATATCGACATTTGCGCGCACTCGTTATTTCGACAGCCCGAAGCACAAAACGTGTCATCAATCCTTTATTCGATAACGATTATTTAATTAAACGCGTAAGGCCCAGAGCGTTAATTGATCGCGGCTATTGCGGTTAAATATGGATATACATATCGTGTATACGATTCAAGATTAATGGCGCTCTAATTCGCGTTGGAAATCGAATCGGCCACTGGCCAGCGAATAAAAAAGCTCGGCGTCGATGTTCGACCTCGGACGAGCCCGTATCGTCGTCCTTCAATTTGCGAAGTGACGAGTAATCCGAGAGAACGAAGGAACGAATAAGTAATCCAATCGACCAGGAAGATACGTACCGAAATACTCTCCGCGCGGCGGGCGGATGTCCACCGGGCCACCTCGTAGCCGCACATCCTGGACAGTTCATTATCAGTTTCCCATCTTCAGGAGTGAAAATCGCTATCCTCCTAATAACGTGGCCTGTAATCGAAAAAGTTTAAGGTCCGGCTGGGAGGAACTCGTTCCGCGGCACGATCAGCGGAAAGCAGCGACTTGAATAACGATCTCGGCCCGCGCTCTAATGACTATACGTTACGTGACAACTCGTTAGCAGGAGAGCGCGTGAAACCACGTAAAAGGAAAACATAATAATACGTCGTTAAACGTAATCCTCCAGTTGCGGAGAAATTCCCTTTCGGGCTGCGCACCATCGTCTTGGATATCACCGGATTTTATTTGTCTCCTCCAGGTTGGCCGCCCGTGCTTCAAAGGGGGGATATCTCTCGCCATGCATGCTTTCAAGTTGAAGAGTAATACCGTATAATTCGAGAGGTCGGTCCTTCGCAGGTTTCAATTTTACTTCCCTGTGAGATTTACCTCATTCCGTGGATCCGATAAAGCGGATTTAAGGCTCAGGGAGCATCAATAATTAGTTTTGCGGAGTACAAAGGATACGGAGGTGTCGAGGCGGGGAGGGCGATGGTAGATTTTATTAAGCCCAAAGTTTAATTTTGATCGCCTTTTCCTCCCGCGCCACTTCGAGATCCTTTTTTACCCTTTCCTCCTCCTATTCGCGTCCAGTAATTTCTTCCGTAAGAATTGGATAGTCGCGTACTTCGCGTAACGCGTAATCGTTCTTGTTAATGCGCAAGCATATGTCGCGGGGCCACGTTTGCCCTGAGGTTGTACTTCAGCAGGGACGTCTAATATCTGGCTCCTCAACGTCGATTTTGTATGTATTAATCGGCGGTAATTTGGCCTAATCTCTCTGCGACACGTGGCAAATTTGGATAGTGCTTCTGGAACTAGCCGGGCTCATCCGCAGATGGAAGGACATTAAAGTCCTCCTCCTCATCGCCGAGATGGCCGTGGACGAATAGTAATATCGATTGCGCTGTGCCATTGTCGCTGCAAAAAGTAGGTGCGCGACTGCTTTTAGAAGCTAAAAATAAAGGAACCGCGAACCGATCGCTCCTACGAAGGTTACATCCGCGGAAATGCCGATGTATATCTCTCTATGAATCTTTCAGCGGGCCACTTTTGTACCTGCAGTTTTGGGAATAGGGCTAACCGCGTGAAACTTTCCTCGGCCTCGTTCGCGCTGGCGATTATTTCAATCCTGCGGTATCTTGAGAGAATAAATTTACGAACGGGAGGCCGCGCAAGATTAAAACTTTCCTTGGTGTTTGGTTAAAAAGGAGAAAAAAAACAAAAATCGTTACGAAAATTTTTCACGCGTCAAGCAACTTGGGTTTCGATGGCCTTTCCGTTTAATACGCCCCTTGACTTTCATAAACGACCATTCGATTTGCTTAATTAAACTTTTAAAAGATTCAGCTTCTGGAGATTTCCTAACTCGAAAACTTTCTCAATTCCGAGTGTCCTCCGGTAATTATCGCGCACGGTACAAGTGTCGTGTAACGAAATAGAGAATTAACGGTAATTCTGGTTGTAACTTAGTTTTCTAATTGTTCCTCGAGCCCCCACTTTCGGCGCCTCTGCCTTTCAGCAGTTTACGGTCAAGTGGAAAGAAGTAACCGACGCTCGGTTTCTATTCTACGGCCATTGGGGAAAACTTCTTTTCTCCGTTTCTCTCTCCCCCCTTTTTTTTTATTTAAATCGCTCAGATTTCTCACGCGGCCATAGCTAATTTTTACGAATCTCGATCGAGGATTATTCGACGAATTATGGTATTTCAATATCGCAGCAAGGGATGCGAAGGCAAAACGACCGTTGTCTGGAATCAGGGTCTGGAATTGGGGGCACGGTACCAGTTCGGAATATGTAATGCAATACTTTTATCCGTTACTATCACCAGGGACGGAGTGGCTCCGAGCACGTCTACCAGACACATTTTTAATTTATAGTTTACAGTCTTGTTTCTCCCACGTTGCCAAGACGTTGACAAAACTTTCTCCCAGCTGGAAGCTCACCCTCTCCGCTGCTGAGACGTATTAGATATACAACTTTGCTTCCACCATTTTCCTACAGCACGAAATTGAATCGATTCGTGGATCGCTCCAAAGGATGACCGGTTTTTTTCTATATAGAGACTCGAATTAAACTGGATAAAGCCTCGAATTTCGGGGAAAATGTATCTGGTGGGACAATCAGCGAATCGTTTCGAGTCGCCAAAAGGAATTACCGTAAGCTTTTCCCGATCCGTCTTCGCGCACCGGTATATTCGGACACGCGTTCTCCTCGTTAAACCGCCGAAACACAGGCGATTTGTCAAATCCCCTCTACGGTCGACCGTGGTTCCCCACTTGGCGATACCGCGTCTCCTCTCCTCGCTCAATCGACGCAAATCGCCGTGACAAACGCGCCGATCCGCGGCGAGTCGAGTACTTTGCGCGAATTTAACGAGCCAGAATGGAGTGGCTCTTTGAACTTTCTTCGACGTTCACCGGCCATCGAGCGATTTCATGGCTCGCCGCTCCGATTTCCCCGATTCCATCGACGATCCTATCATAACGCGCTGGAAATTAATCGCCCCTGCGAGCTTCCCTACGATCGAACGTCCGACCATTACCGCGCTCCGCCTTTTTTTTCCCCGCCCTGAAGATCCCGCTGGAAAGTTTCAGCCGGGTTCCGCGCCAATGCGACTACTACTCGCTACGGGATTTGATGGATTATAGCCGTAGGACCGTGGCAGCCGACCGGATAGATGGATGAAATAGCGCGAAGGCACTGTGGCGGGAGTGAAAAAAAAAAAAGAAAGAGGAGAGATACAGAACAGAGGAGGTAGCAAAGGGGTAAAGGGACCAGCGGCGGATAGCATCTAATTTATCCAAACACGGGGACGTCCCTTTGTGGTCTCCGTACGGAGCTCGCTTCGGAAATTCGTGCCAGTTCGTTGACTTTATCCGAAATCGATGCCGCGAGCGTGCTTGGTCGAAGAAAGGCGCCGCCTCGTGGCCCCTGCAAGGTTAACGAGCCGAAGGATGACCGCGTGCCGCGCCGCGGATGGTCGTCCTGCTATCAAAAGAGCGTGAAAACGGCGGGGAAGCCACTTGAGCTCGGTGCTCCCAGGGGGAGAAGTCGGAGGGCTACCAAATCCGTATATTTCGCGGAAACAACGAGAAATCCCCGCCAATTTTTCCGCGCAACCGGCCGCCTCGAAGCACATAGCCATCCGGTCCGTGTAAAGGCCTCTCTCTCGTGGGGGAGCTCGTAAAAATCTCCGAGGCCAGGCCTCCCTCCCGCTGCAGGATTTGTATAATGAAACGGGAAAGTTATTCGATTGCCCGGGACACTCCGCGAAAAATCTCTCAAGATGCTCGACAACAATATCGTTGCGAGCCCCGGGATCCGTAAACATTTCCATTATCCGCTGGAACAATCTACGCCGGCTAGTCGGGACGTTCAGCCGCGGATGTAGCGTAGGACGAGGAGCACTCGAGAGGTTTTCATATTTCTCCCGTTTTTTCTTTCCTCCTTTTCCCGCTTTCTATCAAAGCCTTCGAGAGTCCGCGGTTGTCCAGGTCGATCCTCGGTCGAACAAAAGGAACGCACGGCCACGGGAGCGATGAATGCTGGTCTATGGTTTTGTCGTGTAATTTGGCGGGGAGAGGGGAGGGAGAGAGGGATCGTCTCGATTCGAAAACTCGGACCGATGGACAGAGTCCATTTGCATCGATGTGTCCGAGGAAGTGTGGAATGAAAGTTGCTCGAGCGTCGTTCTCCAACGATTGTCTTCTCGATGGGAAATCCTCTTCGACGCACGCATCGGGTCCTTCTCTTTAAACGCCATCGTCTTCGTCGATGACAGCGCGAATGCATTGGCTATGCGGAAGAACCTGTCGTTTTACAGGCGTATCAATGGTTTTTTGTTAGTGTTCGACGACTGAAATTATGCGTCGACAATGGTATCGGTTTAGATTGCCCTCTCGACTCGCTGTTCATTGTTGAAAATGGCCACGAATCGCGAGGCTGGCCGCTGTCGTTGCAAATCCCCGGGTGCGTCAAAGTCGAACTGTTGTTACTCGTATTATATACATATATATATATATATGCCTGCATACGTAGAATTCCGATGTTTTCGAGCGTCGGCTCGATCGCGAAATTCGTACGCGCGTATTTTCGGGATACACGGATGAAGCATCCAGCGTGACAAAAAGGTACGTCTGTCCCTTCGCAAGGAGAAATAATACGTGACGGTAAATACGAAAGAGGTCTTCGTCTGGAATCCAGAAAAAGGATCGGTTTCGATGCTGCGTACGAGCTTCGTCGAACGTCTTCATATTCGCCACTTGGCGTCTGGCATTCGAAAAAAAATGTCTAAAAAAATCAATTTATCTCGCGTTTCACGTTGTGTCCATATAGATTACGACGATGCGAACTCATTTTTGCGAGGAACGAAATAAGAGCTGGGGCACTTTCGTAATCACCAGTCAGTGCACATTGTAGATACACCTTGCGCCTAGCCTCTCCCCTTTTTTTCCAAGTCCACGCCTTCCGCCTCGCCACCAATTCCTCGGAGTCCTCCCTCATTGATTATTCATCGGCTTTTTCCCAACGAGCCACCGGTGAGAATGGCAAACATTCTCGAGCGTGTGCCAGGCACCGCGACAATCACGCTTCGTGCTCCGTTTCGCGGATCGGGAGAGAAACGTAATCCATAGAGGACGCGAAGTCACGAAGCTTCCGACGACAGCGAGGGCTTTTCTCGCGGATGTCGAGGGTCCGGGGTTGCTTTCGATGTCGGAAAGTCCGCGAGTAGGCCGCTATTAGGGGTGGAAATTCAAGGGTGAAACCCAGGGACGAGGAGGTATCGATGATAATAAGGCGCAAGGTTTTTCCGATCGAAGCCGCGAATCTCGATAAAGGGGAGCGCGGCTGTGAGTGAAATTTGCAGGGGAGCTTCTATGACATAACGAAGGAAAAGTTGGATTTCCGGTTACGAGATAAAGGTGCTCCCTGGAGCATTCGTTGTGCAAACGGAAAGCGTGGTTAATTCCTACGAACGAAAGAAGTAAGGTGAGCCGCGTCGCTTCTTTGTTCGCGGACCGCAGAAAATGCAATTTTGCTTCCTCCGGCCTTGTTGCGCAAGCAGACAGCGATGTATAAACCGCGTCCGTTTCATTTTCCTTAACCACGGGGCCGTTATTAGTCGATTATGATATCCAAAGTAAAACGAGATACGTGTGTTTCCGCTGGAGTGTATCGAACCGAAAGTCTAATGGGGGAATTCGTTTATTTTTAATGCACAGAGTATATCGGATATACGTCACGAGCCCGGCATTCTTGTAACGCAATCAACGCCCCGACGATTGGATGAAATATTCAAATCTACCTAATTGTAGGCAACTAACAAATTTATTACACCTATCGCGCGTTCGTGGCAGGACGAGGAATCGAGAGACGTTTTAAATATGTAAAACCATATCGCGACGCGCGCACAAAAATTCTGCACAATGGACTCTTGGATAATGCCTACCCCCGGAATTTATCTTTATTTCAACCGGCCGAATGAAAAACGGCTAATTGAGCGTAAGATAGAAAGTTGCCGGGCGAGCACAAATGAGAAAATTTAATCGACCGCACGTATGGTCGGACAGCGCTATTCGTACGAGGATCGGTTTAGCCTCCCACTTTATGCACGTGAGCGCACATTCGCGGATAAAGCGCGGCCCCCCAGCCGCGTGTATAAAAACGAAAGAGCACCATGGGGAGACAAAATATTTATATCATTGCCATGGTGAAAAGCGGATGCATAATGCAGCGCTGTAGAGTAATCACGAGTTATCCTATATGCTAATGTACGTTTAGGGGTGCGCGACACTGGCGCAGGAGAGAATGGTGCGCGTAACGATACGGGGCTACCTTTAACGAGTATTTTCAACGGGGCGCAGCAGCGAGTCCGCCGCAGTGCCAGTTGTGTAATATTTTTTTTTTTTTGCCGCGAGAAAAGCACACGTTTATTGTAGCAGTCGCACAAAGGGCATTCGCTGGAATTAAGTCAAACCGCTAAAACGGTTTGCAGGTACAATATCAGGAAATTGAATACCAAAGGCCAGGGGTTGTTGGAAAGAGTTTCGCGGAATATACGCGTTGCACAAAAGTTGCGGAAAATAATGATTCTCGAGGTAGTAATACGAAACGAGGGTATCGCGCGCGGCCAATTAAATCCTCTCGTTTGGAGGGACCATGTAAATTCCGCGCGGCGGATCGAAACTTAGACCTCGCCCGTTTGTCGCTAATTGATCATGCGAATATGCGCGCGCGCGCGCGCCTGTGCTTTTATCGTACTGTCCAAAACTATATAGCCGGCTGTACCGGCTCACAATAGGACTTTGGTAATGGTCCACGTCCGCCCATTTATACCCGTCAGTTAACCGCGATAAGGGACCGTGTAGTATCGCGTCGTTACAGGCGCATAATTGCCGTCATTTTCAATTTTACGACCGTGATTTGACATTTATAGTCCAGATATTCGTGCGAGTGTAATCGTGTGTCTTTCCATTTAACACTGGCACGCCTCCAATTATCTTTACTGGAACATTATCGGCGCTTCGATGAGCTGTGCGGATTAACTTACCGTGCATCTGATAAAACGCCGTTATCCCCACGCGATCTGCGCCGTCGAAGGACACCGGCCCCTGAGAAAGATCAGAGAGAGTGCTATTAAAGGTTTCTCAACATTTTCATGCAAAGTAGACATCGCTCGAGTCCCTTATATCCCTCATTTTCCTTTTCATTATTATTATCAGCCGAGTATCTCGACAGGTATAAAATTCGCCAACGGATTAACATTCGCTACGCTATTTCGTACAACGAAAGACGCACTACTGAAATAGCGAGACGCATATTTCCCTGTTCTTATCTCAACCCATGATTATGCGAAATGATTGAACCTTCCCGTGGCTCATTATCGCTACTTACCGAAACTCCGATAAAACGCAACTGCTTAAGCTGCTCCAGCAGATCCTGAGCGAAGTCCCTCCTGACGTGGGTGTACTGCGCCATGCTCGAGTTTCTTAGATTCAGTGACTCCTCGGTTCGAGCGAGGGCAAGGGCCATGGCCCAGACCGCGTCGTAGGTTTGGGCGGCGAATTTCGTGTGGGTCACGCCTCTCTTCGCGAGCTCGGTTATGAATTTGCCGCTGGTCTACGCAAGATACAGAATCATCCGGCGGAATAGCTCGTTAATCTTTATAACGTCTTAAATTTTCCAACTGCAATGGCCCGATAAAGGGCGGGTATTAGGAGGAAAGCCTGGTAATCCGTCAAGAAAATTGAAAGACGTTCCCGCGATATGTTTCGCGTTATCCGGGGGGAGCTTTGAGAGGGCTCGAGGATTAAATGAAAAATCGGCGAGGTCGGTGTCCCGCTGTCGATGGGCCTTGGGAAGGATGCCTTTTCATTAGCTCTCCTCCCGTCGAGGAAAGTTAAGCTCTGTCGTCTTGACGACACTGCCAGGGGGCGTCGAAATTTCGGATGAGGATAAGCCTCGATAATTTTCGTCGAACAAACACGGATGGCGAGCCTCCCCTTGGAATGGAAGCTTTTTGCTCGCGATACTGGGGATGAAAAAAAAAAAAAAAGGGAGCTCGTAAGCGTCGTCCTCGTGGTCCTTTATCCTCGCATTTCCACGGAGAAGGCCGATACTCCGATCGGCGTTGTGCGCCACGGAATAAAACACTATGTATTAACGCGACAAGAGGAGCCGGGAGATAAAGCGGAATGCGGGTAGAGTTTACTCGACAGATTGGAAACCGTTCCGATCTCAATGGAAGTTTACGGAGGGATTGTGAACGTGACATTGCGCGTTAAATGCGCGCGAAAGTGCATTCGGTAATATTTAGGCACTCCAAACACGTTTTCGCAGTTCGATCTGCGTTAACCTTAATTATTAAATCCTCGCCGATGGCAATGGACCGTTTATCGCTTCATCAACACCACTTACGATCCTTGCTTGGCGAGAAGCAAATCTGCGCGCGGTAATGTATAGTGCGCAAATTGCAATCGGGGCGTTATGTAATGGCGCCTCCATTGTCATGCATTACTTGTCGAATAATGACGAAGCCGGCGAATGGGGAAAATCTATTTCTCTCCTAACGTACCATTCGATTTTTTCGGGCCAACGATATTCCAACGAACGATCCGACCACGATTTCTCGTCGCGAGCGTCTCGTTACAAAATTTCAAGCTCGTTAAAACTTTCTCCTCGTTCTCTTTTTCATTTTCCTCGCTCTCCATCTTTTCTCTCCCCTTTCCCCCACGCGACCACCGCTGTAAAGATGATTGCCCATGAAACATAAATGCGCGTAAGCGAATCACGGTTTCTCATCGATCCTCGAAACTTCCTCCGTCCTCCCGGCAACTTCGCGGAACTTCGACCAAGGCTATCTTCTTTGTTCAGAAAACATAATTAACTTTACGCGAGCTTGTCATTAGTTTGATTACCCGACTATGGCAGCGCCGGTATGAGAAAGCTCGTACCGTGTACCGCCGCTTCGGCATTCTCTTTTCCTCGCTACCTCGGCGCGCCCTGGATGCCTTTAATGGAGACGCAAGGAAAGCCGCCTCGGTCTCTTAGCAACATTGACAATTACGTCGCAGTACATGACTGCACCTTTCTTCGTTAGCCGTTCTAATTTCCGCCGACGGGGCTGCGTTTACCACGCGGCTAGGGTGCGCGCCGACCCCGGGGGCTATTATGGCAATAGCGTACGCTTAAGCGTCCGGGAACGCTTACGGCTTATTACCTCCCGCGAACGAATCCAGAGCCTTTCGGGCCTTCCTCGATGGACCTTGGAATCCGAATACCCGAATCGCGAGAGTTTTAACCCCAAACTAAAAACACCTCGATGGATCGATGCAACGACTCGCGAGCCGCGATAAAATCATGGAAGATCTTTGGAAGCTTATCGTCGTAAAGCTCTACGATTTTTTATAGGCATCGCCGAGCCGTGGTTTTGATGGGTTCGGCAGTTGTAGCGACGAAGTTTTATCCAGGCCGCGTAAAGAGGGAGGGGAGAGGGATAAGAAGCGTGTAGTAAGGGGGAATTGGGTTTAAACTCGATACGTAATACTCCCGAATTCATTCGCGCGATATGTATAACGCAAAGTTGGCGGCGCGCGGCAACGCTTAGTCGGCGGATTTTAAGCCGATCTGCGTTAGCCGGGTGGAGGCTGGAAAAAAAAAGATTGAGCGGGCGAGCGGCCCGGAATGTTTGAAAAAGTTGTTTCGGCTCGGTTGCCGAAAGTCCATTAACCGTTTCTAACTCGCGGGGCGAAGAATCCGAAGATTTCGAAGCACTTACCAGGCCCGACGAGCTGATCTCGTTTCCAAGAGCGGTGCCGTGGCTCTTCACGATGATCAAGCCGTCCAGAGTTTGCGACAGCTGGGAGGGTGAACATTCCTCGGGCCCTGAGTGCCACCAATCGCCCGTCATTCCCGACAGGTCGATCGTGTCGCCGGGTAAAATCCACGCGTAGTCACCCCCGTGCATGCCCAATTTCCATGCCTGAATTAATACGGGGAATATCGTTAGGCGACCATAACGCGACAATACGACGCAGATTTTTTTTCGCGCTACTAGGAACGCGAGAAGGTTGAGCTAAGTATGAAATAGAGCTGTGAAGGTACGTATGAAATAGAGCCGCGAAGAGGTGTCTTACATTCCTCGGACGTATCAGCTTCTAAAACCTGGTGAAACTGTTAATACTAATCGCTACGGACAGCGAACGATCAATTTGAACCGTGCATCGATCGCAAAACGACCAGAATGGGCCAGAAGACACGGCAAAGTAATTTTGTTGCGCGACAATGCACCTGCGCACAAAGCAAAACCGGTTCAGGATACAATCAAAGTACTTGGCTGGGAGCTGCTACCCCACCCGCCGTATCCACCAGACTTGGCCCCTTCCGACTACCATTTGTTTTCATCGATGGGACACGCATTGGCCGAGCAGCACTCCGATTCCTACGAAGAAGTCGAAAATTGGGTGTCCGATTGGTTTGCTTCGAAAGACGAACATTTTTATCGGCGCGTGGTATCCACGAATTGCGAGAAAGGTGGCCAAAATGTGTAGTAAGCAATGGTCGATACTTTGAATAAAATTTCTTTACTTTTCCATTCAAGATCGATGCTTCATTTTTAGAAAAAAAAACGCTCGCTTCATACCTGTACAGCTAATATAAGCTGTATAGATACTCCTATAGAGCTATTGGTTTCCAGAGATACGTATCAGTGAGCGAGCATCGTCGTTGATCCTTCCTGCTGGAGAAAAGGGCGAATTTACCACTGTCGTTCTCATCCGAGGACATTCTCTCGCCATAATACGACAGCACGTTACGAGCACAGATTTTATTCCCCGATGAGATCGGGCGTGATCGGCGAAGAGGAAATCGGCGCGCGCAGCCCGATCTCCTTTAATGCGATTTCGAGAATCCCGACGAATTCCGGCTTTCCCTCCAAGGCGGCAGCGAGCGTGGAGGTAGCTCTATATACCGTTCTTTCGGTCCAGAAGCTGGACGTTCGACGTAACGAGAGATGACGTCGAGTAAAGCACCATTCCCGGATACTCGAGGATGCCTTTGTGAAATGCATCCAAACGCGTGTCCCCTTCGCCTTCCTCCTCGCATTCCTTTCCACTGGCGCGGCCCTTCCTTACCTTCGCGCACGCTTATTTTTTTTCCACCCTCGTCTCCGCCCCCCTCTCCTCACCCCTCCGAGGTATGCTTTGAGTATTGTAATACCGCCTAAAGCGTTTCACGTCGCACGCCCGTTTTGCTGGTCAAGTCGATGGAGAAAATGGGTCGGCTTTATGCAATCCTATCGTAAAAGCATTCCGTAAGGTTTCACAGGCGCTCTTTGCCACCCTCGAGTCGAGCCGAGTCGCTATCGGATAATCTTCATCGAGAGACCAATCGCGCCAACCTGGGCTTCGCCAGGTCGCGAGGTTCAAGGTGCGAACGTTGTTCGCGCAGTCGACGCACGTTGCTTTCCTACCTCGAGGAAACTCCACGCCCACCGTCGGCTGGAGAGCCGTCCCGGACGTAGTAACACGTCCCATTGTCGTATGCGGCACTTCATTTATTCGCGGAGTTAAAAACTGGGTCGCGTTTGAACCTTGCGCATGAGCAGCTCGGAAATGCGAGCCATTCCGCGGATCCGCCAATGTCATTGTGCGAGGATATACAGGAAAATGAGAGACGCGCCTGAAATGCGGAAGGTAACGGCCGTGTCTAAGAGCTAAAGGCGGAGGGGAGGGGGAGGATTAAGGGGGGAAGGCAAACGGATAAACGCACTCGCGTAAATCAGATTCAAGGATTTCTTACCGCGCACTAAAAGTCGTAATAAAGGGACACGGAGGCAGCGCGTAGTGTACTTGTAAAGCGGTTAATGCCGGAGGATTGCTCGCGGTTCCGAATGGCAGCGAGAGATACTTCGTGCGGCTTGAACTTTGGTTTTTCTACCGGCTCGTACTGGCGCACGGACTAAGGGCGGCCATAAAGTGGGGGAGGACTCTAACTCTCCTTTTTTTCCAGGGGCGTATTGCACGTAATACAGCAATATTTTTTCAAGGGTGCCCACTTCCTTGCCGGGCTAATATCGTCTACGCGTTTACGCGCATGGCGAATCGCCCTTTCGCTCGTTATTCAAGGATTTCATACTCCTGGGCTCCCAAATGATCGGGATGGAAAACTCAACCACTGCGAGTACAACCATGTCGAAACAAGCCAGCAACTCTCTTCGCTCTGTCTCTCCTTCTTCGATCTTTTTCTTTTTTAATTCAATTTTCGGGACCGACTCCTAAGCTCGTTTGGCCTAGGATCTACTGTTTAAGGTAGGTTCCGGACCACCAGAGCTACAATATACATATCGCATAGAAAAACCAGAGGTGATGGCCGGCATTCGAACCCGGCTCTGCCGCGTGCCAGTCCGAGCCTCAACCCACTACACCACCGTAGCTCCTTCTTCGATTTTTGAAAGCCCGCTGAACCGCCATAGCCCATAAAGCACGCCGTATTTCGCGGTGGTATAAAGTAAAGGAACGAAAAACGCTGGCGGTTGTACGCGATATCCATACCCACTGTTGACTTACGATGCACCAGCTTCAACCGCTCCACGTTTTTTCCCGCCCGCCACCGAATAGCGGGGAGAAAAAAGGGACCTTCCGCTGGATATCGGTGTAACGAATGGGCCGATCCTGACCCGCGTGCATTAAACGCCCAAACGGTAACGATCCATCCAATCGTTCGAATGGAACGGCGCTTCGCTATTGATATTACTGATTTAACGTCCTCCGTTGGACGTCTACGATCCCGTTATTGGACCGTCGATATGGACGAACAGGATGTCGGCTCCTTGGAGGTGCCTGCGAATGTTTCCACGGCGGAAACCGTCTTTTTTCTTCCTCTTTCTCGAACGTCGTAAAATCCACGCCGGAGACATAAACACGATTTTACGTCCATCTTCGTTAGAGAAGTCGCGTCGGTTGGTACCTTCGGTCCACGCGTACCTGGGACTGCCGTATAACGACGTTGGACAGTAGTTTCTTTGGGAGAAAAGGCCATTTCCGGGGAAAATATGTCGGTTGTGCGGGACACGAGGCTCGGTTCGCGTAGGAATAGCGTCGACGCGGTTTAAACGGGATCCTTCTGTCAAAGGTCGGTGCGTATTCTCCGCGGCGCAACTTTGAACGTATTGCGGTGAAATGACTGGGCGCGTATTATCTCGAAAGCGCTCCGCGCGCGCGCGCCAAACGACCGTTTCTACCTGAAAATCTAATTTCCGTGTACATCGAGCTACGAGCGACGTGCGCGGCCGAAAACGAATCGCGATGAGGCGTCATGAGGGGATAATAGAAAACCCTCTGTACTGCGGCAACGTAATATTCTTTATGCGCTTACGGACAACAATATCCACGTTGTCATCGATTTATTTGTTAAAGCGGAATGCGCCATGCGCGTCAGGAGCTCGCGGTTATTTGCTACAACAAATGTATCGAGTTATGTCGTATGGAAACATCGACCTTGCGGGTTGAGATGGAAATATTTTGTGCGATTGGAAACGTGGATTTCATTCCACCTACGTGTGCGCTATCGGCACTTACAGTTCTTTTTTCGCCCCCCCCTAACGTAACTCTAAATGGCACGTTTCATTTTTAAAGATATAAATATCCCTTTAATCGGTCCATTATTTCTCTAAAGTGGATGAACATTTTATGACCATCCTTTGCTAATAAAAAGAAGAAATACGACCGGCTGGCATAAGCCCCTCGAGACTTTCTCAAATCGTTTGGATTTCCTCCCAAACACGGAGCGTCGAACGCTCTCCTCGAGATTTTTATAACCTTAAAGGCAGTGAGAGAAAGCGATAGAAGTTTGATATAAACTGCAGCTTTATAGTGCTTTTTCAAAAATTCGTGATTGACCAACGAGTGTTCTCGAGCGTTCGTAAACTGGGCACGCGGCATAAATAGGAACCATATGCTATTTTATTCCTACGCAGTTGAAAGGAAAACATTCAGGGGCCAGTGCCAAAAATGGCGGTAAATCCTAGATTTTTTACTGGTTTTTACTTCTTCGCAGGGACCACTACATCCAACTCGACTTAATGTAGGACTTCAAATCGTAATAAAAACCTAACTCGTCCTTTCTATTCGTATTCTGCGCAAAATCTTAACTTTCGATCTCCTTTGATTCATACACCTCTGGCAATTCTTTGTTTTGCATTTTTCTACCGCGACTTAATCCGTCCAATTAAATTTCGCACCACCTAATGAGTTCTCGCATACCCCTAAAACTTACCTCGCAAAAGACGCGAGGCGCCAGTCGCGGGGAAAAACTGCCAATGATGATTCTCGTGTCCAGTTCCTGCAATTAGATAAAAACGTAACGTCGGCCCTCCGGGCTCGTTTAAAAGTCCGCAGAAAACTGGGGATCGAGTAGAACCGCCCGAACGATTCATCCCTCGAAAGTTCCACCTCGGATTTTGTAAAGGCAAAAATGAACGAGAGGCGCGAAAAATGCCAAGTCAGCCACGCATTTCGGCTTTGGCAAAGCTTACCGTGCTTAAATGAATCCACAGTTAGAAACTATTCAGCATCAACGACCTCCATTTCACGAAGCTAATCGCATTTGCCATCGTACAATGTGTCATCCCGATGGTCCTTAATGCCTTGCTAATCCCATTGTATAAATCTCGTACGACAAAACACGAGATGCCGTACGTTCTCGGGCTAAGCCCTTTAAAATGCCTAAACGCCCTTTCTAAATAACGGCCTAAATGGCTTTTAAACCTGTAGCTCCGATAAAAACCAACCGGAGGAGCCTTCTTCCAAAACGCGCCTCGAATCGAGAGAGGGAGAGAAAATCTAATTCACGGAGTCACGGTTATCGTTTTTCGCCCATCTAGCGCCGAACGAGAATGTGTGTAACCGCGCGATGCTGAGGACGAAACAGTTTTCTCCAAAGTCTTGATAAAGATGAAGGGAAAAAAAAGAAAGAGAGAAAATCCAACAAAATTCGAGTATGGCCGAGACTCACCTTCAAAGTTCGCAGCTGCTCCTTGTAATCGTTCTCGGCGAACGTGATGGTGGCCGTACACGTAATATTCGCTTGCTCCAATTCCGTGACCAGATCGTTCACTGCCTGAAACAGAGGCGGGTACGTGCAGCGCCGATCGTTAAACCGGTCAAAACTAAACGTCGTTATTTTTCCCCTTGTCGTACTTTTTCCGAGGATAAGGTTCAAATTCTTCATGCTAAATGCGCCGCCAGGTCGAGTTTCAAAGGGGCCAGAGTGTGTTTTCGGCCTTCCACCGCAAAATCTGCTCATCCGAGTGTCGTTAAAGTCTAGTTTCTCTTTAAGCTTATCCTCGTTTGTTCGTCTTTAGCGTAAAGTATATAATGTTTGATATATAAAATATAAACCGATGGAGGGATGCTTTCATAAGGTCGCGTGTATAGACGAGTTTCGTAAATGCACGAGTTGTACGCGCTAAACGGAAAACTTTCGGCTTTAACCAAATTTTGAATTTAGTCCGCCCACCTTTGGCAGGAATGAGCCGTCATAGTCAGGTCAAAACAAAAAGCGCATCGTATATTGCTCGGAGTTTCTCATTCAAACCCCTATGAGCTGACGTTTTACGCGACTACGATAAACGTTCGTGCTTGACAAATCGATGCTCGGGCCCAGTATCGCTTTGAGATTCGTGTATAAGCTTCGCGGTTTGCGATAAAAAGTTTATGACACACCTTATATATTCCCGGATAAAGGCCAAATGATACTATAAGTAGATCTTGACAATGGTGCACCCTCGGCCTTCTTCGCTTTACAAAACATCGAGCCTCTATATATATATATATATACACACACACACACACACAATATATATATATAATAAAGTTTCTTTCTGGGGAAACTCTCCACGCTACAACGAACAAAAACCTTTGTCCCTTCAAACTTTCATTTAATCAACCAAAACACCGAACAATGATAAAAGCATTCGCGCTTTTTAAAAATCTCTCTCGATGCCCAAGAAAATATTACGAGAGGAGGGATAAACTGGTTTACGATGAAACCAGGCACTCGTTCCTACTCACTACGGTTTAGCGATTAAAGCGCAAACCATTAATGAAGCATCAAAAACACGAACCAACTCACTACGATTTCAGAATTAAAACGCAAACCATTATTAAAGAGCCGAGGAGACGAACCAAGCGGAGAGTATTACGAATTTACAGCCTCGTTCGTATCGACGATAAAAATCCTAAAAAAATTTAAAGTTCTCCCAAGGATTGGGTAAAAAATCTCCGGAGCACGATCTCCATCCGTGCCTCGGGCCTCGCCCTCGTCGTTTAGCCCAATGATTAATCCGTAACTGGCCCCATCCAGTCGACTCGTAACCGTCAAGGTTTCTAATCCAACGCCACGGGATGCCGCTCTCCAGGTTTATGGGTCGCTTACCAAGGAGTACATGTCGCCTGTCTGCGAGAGGGCGGTGACGGTGTCCCATCCAAAATGTTTGATGAGCGCTATCCGGGCAGGATTGTGACTGGAATCCGGCGCGACGGTTCTCACGAACAAAGGGAACTCCGTGGAATCCGATAGGGCCGGCGCCGTGGAGCCAAAAGACACTTGAATGACGTTCCAATAGGGCACGATTTTGGCCAAGGTTTCCGTGACCTCGGAACAGGCAGTGCCAAGAAGAAGGGGTATAAGATCGTTCTTCCTGGCAGAATAGAGAGCATGGAAGAACCTATCGACCGCCACTCCGGGATCGCACTGAAAGCAAATCGTAAGAGACGCTTGACTAAGGATACCGCATTACTTTCGACCGATGCTCGCCGCTTTGGTCCTTACTCGCGTATTATGGGTAGTGGAATGGCGAGGATGATGAGTGATTTCATTTTGAGTCTCGACGATGAAACCCTCCCTTTCCTCGTTCTCTTTCCAATACTTACACGAGTAGGGGATGTGAATAAAAAATTGTGAATTCTTCCCCATCTTTCGTACAGCGAAGGCGATGAAGATTTGGGCGTGATGTACCGATAATTCTGGCAGGATATCGCGCGGATCGCAGAAATTGCGTTTCATTTTTACAATGCGGAGATAAAGGCCGGTTGGTGTCGGTGTGTAGGAGACGCGAGGAGGGGGGGGGATTTGTGTACAGGCCGTCGCCAAAGGTGTTTGTGAGACTGGTAAGGTGAGAGAATAAGGACCGGTTGGTCTTAACGAGCAATTATTCAGCGCGGACGATGACTAGGGCGGGCTTGAAAGCTTGGAAAAAAGCTCGAGGGGTTTTCTTATACCGCGGAGCCTTGAGCGGTGGTGAGTAGAGAAGAAATACGGACTTCTCGATCCAACTTTTGCACGAGTGGCGCCCATTCTACGTCTTGTTAGTTTCATTCACTCCCGATGAGGGCGAGCCCTCCCTCCGAAACTCGAAACTCGACTAATCACCAACGACGAGAAAATTCAGCTTCGAACCGTCGCTCTCTTAGGCCCATCGAGCATCCGCTCTAACGAATTCTATCCCTCCACTTACGCTTCTCATTTATTCCGTGCCCCTTGGGACGTAAACCTGCCCGCCGCAAATAAAGCGTCCTGTATTTAGAATTTTATAAACCCACTTGCCCCCGAGCTTACGCTTATTAAAGTCGCCGGATCGCTATAACTTGGATTACGTACGATGTTTGGATAAAAACAGTAATAGAAGCATCCAACGTCGAGTCGAGGCGTGACCCATAATTAAGCACCTCCTTACATCGGCACGTAGCAGGGAAATGTTATAATCCGCTTAGAATCAGCTACTCCGTCCAAAGCTTCGGAATACCGTACGTCTACTCGCATTTATCGAGCTTTAATTTTACCTAACACAGAGGCTGTTGGTTCTTGCATGAACGTCAGCAGCCGTGCGTTTCCATGATTTCATCTCTATCTACGTTTGGGCGTGTGATTAAGACGTGGCTCTGATTAGCTTACCACCCGACTAACTTTCGAACCAAGGCTCTTCTCGTGCAGCCACGTCGATGTTCCAAAGCGACGCGCGTCTGGCAACAAAATATACCGCGTGCATCGATTAATGCCGACTCTGGACAAACGATACGCCGCCTTCTCGTCCTCGAAGAGTGCGTGAACTTTAATGAAAACCCTCTCGCGCCGCCCTGGTAGGACGAGGAAAGGTAGAAAAATAAGAGGAGCGAGGAACGAGTAGTTTATAGGGCGCGACACGGTATTAAAACTGCAAATTCCTCGCGCATGAAATTTCTGCCTAGATTTAGTTTGCACGCTCCCAAGAATTCAGGGGAGGAGTTTCGAGCTCGTGTGACGCGGGTCAGTTCCTTGCACGGCCTCCGCCGAGTTTAACGCGGGAGAAGAATGGCGGGTAAGTTTCTTAACGAAGGACGAGGGAAGAACCGCGAATCCGGGACAAAGCGCTTAATGGCCGATGGTTAAATTAAACGGTTCACCTGCGGGATCTTCGGGTTATTGTCTCTTGATACGGAAATTCCTCGATTGGATTTGCGGAAGATGGAAAAGGGGGGGGGGGGGGTTGATCCTCGAGGCCATTGCGAGGATCGAGGCACGTACCGAGCGCGAGGCTTCTCGCATTCCTTTCGCGGCGGAAACACCGGCACCGTGGGAATGATAACATTTTAAATGGGTTATAAGTTCCTCCTTCGCGTAAAAGTAATTGCGCGTCCGCCTTCGGTAACTCCTGGCGAGGCATTAAAACCCAGGAAAGTTATTTAAAGCGGTCGTGGGGGGAAAGGGAGGGTGCAGAAAATTGGCACCGGTAGTTTAACTTTCGTAACTCGAAACCTGTTGCTGGGCAAGTTCAATATTGTCCGGTGGTTTGAGACGAGCAAGTCGGTACTATAGCGTGATAATTTACCGAAAAAAGGCCCAGCTTTGTCCATATTTACTCTTCTATTCTACAAAGAGAGTTTTCGACCTTCGATGAATGCTCGATAGCTGGAAAACCCGGTTTCGAAGTAGCGTATCCGCTCGTTTGATCAACGACTCGATCGTCTTCTTCCTTACCGGATTAATCAAGGCTTGTAACGTGAAATCGATGTACGCCGGGAAGCAGGATGAAACGTTGAACGATACTCTGACGTTGAGAAACGTACGTGAATGTCGGAGGAAGAAAAATCTCCCCATTCGCGAATGTACGCGGTTTCTTTTGCACCGTAGCTGAAAGCAAAAGCATTGTCGTACGTGCGCGTTAGAGAAGTAACGTTTCCTTTTCCTCGGCGAGCTTTGCATAATCTCGGTAAAGCGGAACCGTTAAGTCGCTGAAACGCCGGTGCTTTTCCTTTCGACCGTTATTTCGCGGCGGAGAAAAGAAAACACGAATTTGTGAAAAGGAGTTCGCATCGTATTCCAAGGATATACTCGCTGGACGCTATTCGCGGCCGTTTGTCGAACGACCGTTGTTAATCGCTAAAGCAATATCCCTCTCGCGAGTCCTTTCCCCGTCGTTCTCCGTGAAAAACGAGCTTTCGCGAAAAGAAAGACGTCGTTCGACGCGCTTTCGGAATGTATAAAACCCGCCGGTAATCACGCTCGATACGTCGTTGTCGTCTGGGAGGGCAAAATGATGAATCGAGAGCATATGCATAATAGAATGGAACGTGGGAATGAAGACTGATTCCTCGCGTGGATCCTTGGAATAAGAGGCAACTGCGGAACGTCTCCCGCAACGTGGAAGGATGCAATAAAAACCTGAAAGCCGACGGCTATGAGCCCCGGTGGAAAATCAGGTTTATGCATGAGACGTATCCGAAGTTATACCGGCATGTAAAATAAAAAATAATGAGTCTCGGTTGGCTGAAATTTTTCCACCCACGGTTACGTATCAATGAGAAGTTATTACGGCATATCGCGGTTTAAATCGATCCTAGGTACTTCGCTCTCGATCGGGGGACGATTTTAGCGAGGAGCCGCGAACGATTCGCGCTCGCGCTCCATTTGAAATATTCCCGACTAAAAGGAAATTCTCTGTCCCTCTTTCGGTTTACAAACGCTCGAATTTATTCCCGATGAATAACCGGCCCTGGCGTATTATTGTACCGTAAAGTTATTTTTGGCCTATCGCGTTTTATCGCGGCTTCGATAATAAACGTGAGTGGTCGAATATTTCTGCCGGCATTGAGGGCGAAAGCCGATTCGGACGTTCAATTCCATTTCGAACACGATGGAAATCGTCGCTTTTTCCGCTCGTCGGTCGCTCCTATCTTCGCGCACGGCCAAACCAAGAAGTCGTCGGGATTCCCACCGGAAATGTCGCTTCACGATATTTCGTGGGACCATCGACGGTTAACGTTTCTGTATTTGCCTCCGGGAAATTGCTTCCACCTTCCCAAGCTCTGGCCGTCCCTGGCTTCGCCTCTGGGGCCTCCGCGAGACGCGTATCCGCGCGAGGAGCACGGGAATTATTCTATAATACCAGGAAACTCGTTATAATCTCCTTTGCGGCGTGGAAACGTCATTTTCGGGACCACCGACGGGACCTTGTTTATTCGTTTATCGCGCAAGCCGATCCGTCGTTGGGCTAATCCGGCCAGGTTTAAAGTCCGCCTCGCGCGAGCTTTCGATTAAACCAATCCGCCGCGTCGCCGCATTGTCGGCGCGGGGAATAAATTACTGGCGGTGCCGGAAAATTTTTATCGATGGCCGCAGCTTATGCAGCCCGCTTAATCCGGCCCCGCGATTAATCAAGCGCGATAGCTCAATTACGAGGCCCAATCGTGATCCCGCGGATGGTCCGCATAATCGTCCGATGATGTTTTCACCTCGCTTCTTAACTCCTTCCTCTCCCACGGTTTGACCTAATTTTTCGTAATTTTTCATCAGAGCCCCGAGTAACCCGAGCCGATGCACGACTCGTCTCATTCGCATTCATAAATTCTTCAGCCTTATTATACCCAGAACAACGTTATTATATTTGTGTATGGATATTAGTTCGTCCCAGCAATGACGGTCCACTTTGACCAATATTCCACGTATTACGCGCGGTGCAGGATGTCAAACGCGTTAGCATCTCGAGCGCTGCGCGACTGTCCGGTAAGCGGGGACTCGAACTTTCGCAATCCTCTTAGTTTGCGACGAATATTAAAAGCCCTTTGCGTGCTATCAATGAGAGAGAGAGTGAGAGAGAGAGAGAGAGAGAGAGAGAGAGAGAGAGAGAGAGAGAGAGAAAGAGAGAGAGAAGGGAAGAACCCTTGCTGCTGGAGCGTCAGCTTGCCCTTTGCAACGACCCGATCGTCACTTCGGACTACATGGATTTAACACTAAATTTACCAGCTACTTTCTGAACATATTTACGTATACCGCGTATATCCTCGAAGAAGAAGGTGATTAACGCCATGGCTACTAAAGGCGCCTAAATGCGCTCGAAACAATGTCGCTTTATTCAGTTTTCTGATCATTAAATTATATTTCCACAAAAGTACATCCCTATCCCAGAATCCTCCTTCTCCCCTAGCGAAGGGGTGAAGAAGAAATATCGATAGATCGACAGAACGATTCTTCGGCAGAAGTATGGAAAATCTCGAAAGACTCTCTCTCTCTCTCTCTCTCTCTCTCTCTCGCAAAGTACAGCAATTTTTCCAAGAAACCACCGTCCACTCGTTTTAACCGCTTCGGTAGGTTTACTGTTAAGTAACAACGATAACGCGTCCGGCGATGTTCCGAGCGATGTCCCGCGGATAAAACGTCCGTCCCGATAAATCGCGATCCCCTTTGCCCTCGCGCCAGACGCTCCCTCCCTTCTTCTCCTGCGAGACCGCCTTAAATCAAGCCGGTATCGATATAGAAGATGCCCGCCAGTTTTATTCGCGGACCTTTCGTGAAAGGGCGCGCGTGTACGCGCCGAGGCTGGTGTGTTCGTTCGCTATCGGCACGGCGCCTCGAGAATCGGGCCGCTTTATGAATAGGGTTTGAGCGAGACAATGGTCGCGCGGGAGGCTCTTAAGCGACGTCCGCAATGTTCGCGCCGAGGGTCTGCACGTAGAGACGATGAAGGCGCAGAAGGGCGAATAAGAAGGAGATGATGAGGCGCGATTGCACGGAGGGGACGGCCAGAATTTCTGGGGATCGATCTGCTGACCTAGCAGGTGCGAAAGGAGCCGCCGCTGTCCATTCCCGCGGTCGCTCCTCGTCGGATGCCATTCCACTTCTTCCTCCACCCCCCTCCCCTGCGCTCGTCAAAATGCTGATGGCGTGTGAGACCACGGCCGTACGTCATGCGTCAAGGCCGGCTGATAAACCGACACGCCCCGCCAAATCTGGCCCGCCTGGACCCACGGGTGCGCCGCGCCAGGACAAATCGCGCCTGGCTATTACCGTCATTTTTAACCCCCGCTTGGCGGAAAGGCTGACACCGATGTTTCGGATTTTCTTCCCTCGCCCCTCGTTCATAGGCGAGACACGACGGGAATGCGAGCACGCGGGAGGAATTTTATGGGGGTGTAAAAGGCACTTCCTTTCGGCCCTTTATGCGTCCTCGATAGGAGGCGTTGGTGTATACCTCGCGTCTTACTCTTTGGAAGCGCGTTTAACGATGTTGCACATCGATCGACTACCCGACGTTTATACCTTATCGATGTTTATACGTACGCGCGACTTCTTTTCGCGAATGATGAGTAAAAAATATGGGACCGTGCGGTAAAATCGGCGCAACCGTTAACCTCGTGCCTTTTTTATTAACAATTATCACCGTCCGGGGACGGAGGAAGCTGCGTGATACTAGCCAGCACCAACATAACTGTTTGCGCGGTCAGCAGTGTTGCTCTTCGAATTCCGCCCATCACCTCTGGTTTTTCATCACCTTAAACGGAAGGTCGTAGGCCAAATGACCTTAGCAGCTGGTGGCAAAAATTAATCAAAATAAAAAAGTGTTGCGCCCTCGGTTCCACGCGTTTCGTACACGTCCGGTACTTGGTGGATTTTCGTATTAAAACGAGGACCTATATCTCGCATTATACCGAACTAGTCGCTTGGAAGTCCCGAGAGGCCGATATAACGTATCTCGAACGAAGCTGTTACGACGACATAAAGAAAAACCCGGAATATACATTTACGATGACAGACGCTGTACGTTCGACGAAAAAGAGAAAAAAAAAACCGTACCGGAGGAGCACCATTGGGAAATATCGCGACGTTAATTCAATCCGCGCCTCCCGTTTTCGCCTCGTCGGCGATGTCATCGACGATTCGCTTCGAGGATGGGGCGAAGTTTAACCGACTCAAATTGCTCCGTCGAAGATTAGTCCCTTTAGTTTCCACTCTCTCGTCCTCGCAGATGTCACTCCGCGAGTGGAGCTTCCTGCGAGGCTTCCCCTCGATCGATGCCGAGAAAAAATCTGAAAGCTGAGGCTGCAGCGAGGTATCCGTTGAGATTAATCACCCCTGGATCGCTGTCGATCCTCGACGTCGACGAAGATAAACAGAAACGGGGCTAAGGCAATGATCCGCATCGCTCCGTTATAAAGTCGTCCTTTTTCCCCACGCCATTTCCCTCGATCCTCATCCTCGTTTATCGCTCGAATGAAACTTTCATAGGGCCATCCTTTCGGAAGGAGCCTCCTCCTTGGCTATTTTGCGCGCGGAGGCCGATTTTCCAAGGGAGAGCAGCGGCACGAGGACGAGGAGGTTCTTACGGCGATTTAAGGACCATCGCGCGCAGGCCGCGCAATTACGCGCCGACGAGCTGACACCTGGGCGCGAGTTTTTCGACGTCGAACGAAAATGCGAAGCTGGGACGGGGCGTCGCGTTTCGCTTCCGGAGCGGGAGAAAAAAGTCGCTCGACAAAGGCGCAGCCTGTCTGTTTTATACCTCTATTCTGTACGAGGCTTATATTTCGCGACACAAATTCCCTCTCTCTCTCTCTCTCTCTCTCTCTCTCTCTCTCTCTCTCTCTGTCCCTGGCATTTTGTTTTTCTCCGCGCCTCCCGACTACCCTTATCGTTCGTAGCCGTTGCATTAGCCGCCTGAAGAATTGTAGGAGCCCCAACCCTCCCCCTCTTGGCAACGCTCCGTCCCTCGGCTCGTTTCGTGCCCGCCTTCTACCCCGATTTGCATCGAGTCCATCCGCGCCGGATGTGGAAGACCGAAGGCGGAATTGTTGTCTTCTTTCTAGCGTATCGCGAAATCTCCGCGCACAACTTATAGGAATTCAAGAACATCGTTCTCTATACAGCTCGAGACTATATAGTCTCGTACCGACACGCGCGGTTCTGGATTTTGGAATACTTCTGGACTGAAACCCTGACTCTCCCGATGGACAGCGCGTACGCGTAAGGAGTACGGTGTTTCCGTAAAGATTATCGTAGGGATGCGGGAGCACTCGCTCGTGTAATATTCCATCGCCGTGTCAAAGCTTGCGAGCCTCGAAATAGTTTCTAAATCAGTTTCCTCGAAACACGCTTGAACCGGCAGGATTTACGAGCGAGCGTAAGAGATTGATGAAAGAGGCTTGGTTAGATTTTCAAAGGCCCCGGTAATCCTTCCAACTCGCGAAAAACCTCGAGGACCGATACTTCCATGGCCTACATCGGCCGCGAGGATCGGGAACTTTTAGAATGAAAAATATCCTCGTACGGCGCTGAGTGAAAGAGGAAAATTAAATCCAAAGTTCAGCCAGCGTTTACAGGGGGCGGGCCAATAAGACCGTGAAAAATCCATACGTACGGGAATTTTCGGTACGCCGCCAGCCGATTTACGGTCTAACGAGTATCGCAAGAACCTCGACCTTCCTTCTCCACTTGAGCGCGAAGCGATGTCCCTCAAAGAGCCCGAAAGTTCTCCTGGCTGGCCGCCCTTATCGCTTCGCCTTACCCTAACGGCATCAGACTTTTCAATTCGACGTGATTTTCCCGTAAATATGGGAGACGCCGCGTCCTTTCGAGGCTGAGACGAGCGAGGCGTGAAACGAAGGTACGAGTTCGAGGAGCGGCCCGACAAAGGGAAATAATCAGGACGAATTTTCTGGGTAGGAGCGTCTCATTTGGTTGGAGATTAAGGGATACGGGGATAATCGTCACAATTTTTTATAACCCCCTTCATCCACCGCCAGACCCCATTCGAATCGGCTCGCTCTATTTGAATAATCCTCTCTTCGCGTTTAACGGCCGCGCCCGGAATATTCCCTCATCCCGATCGCTATTTCTCTTTTTCTATATTCATTTTTCGGCACCGACCGCTAAGGTCATTTGGCCCAGGACCTGCTGTTTAAGGTGGAAGAACCACCAGAGCTACGGTATACGTATCGCTTGGAAAAACCAGAGGTGATAGGCCGTGTGGCAGTCTGAGCCTCCATCCGCTATTAACGAATGGATTTTTCCCTGTTTCTCCTTCGATAGGATGTACAGAAATTCCGCGGATAGGGTAAGGAGCGAATATTCGGCCGACGCGACGTGCCGGGCGAGGGCTAAAGGTAAGAAGATGAACGGCGGTGGACAATCGGGGAAACAAAGGGGGAGAATCTCCCGAATTTCGCGGCGGTCCGTAATTGGCTAGGCTTTTCCAGATTGGGGAGGATTCCTGACCGTCTCAAAAGGATTTTTTGCCCCGAAGCGCTCCTTTCGTTGGATTCCGCCTCGATGGCTTTCCTCCCGCGCCACCGACGGCTCGTTTACGGCCAGCCTGGTGTTTTAATCAAATGATTTGGTCGAGAGAATCGGTAAGCAATCGGGCCCCTAATTGTTCCGACTTCGCGTTGATTTGACCGGAAATTGGTGGTCGATACGCGCGCGAACGAAATTTGGCCCGGAGCTACTCGATGCACCGAACGCTTACGGAGGTGCGGACTAATGAAAGGCAAACAAACGCCCCGGGGATGCGCGCCTAATTTTTCATTCGTAAACCCAAGTTAAACCACGAGCCCTCGCGCGCCAACTTCCCTGGCCGCCAAAGTGGCAAGTTCCCTCTCTCGAACTTTGTCATCCTCGATTCCGCGTTATCCTAGGTACACCACCATTTTTTTTATTTCCAGCTTCTTCCTTCGCTCCACGCCGCTTTATTGGTCGCGTTAGACTGTTTGAAACCGGCGAAACGTCCTCTCTCTCTTTCTCTCTCTCTCTCTCCCTCGACAACCGGATTCCTTTCAAAGACTTGTCCGCCTCTCACCCATTTTCGACGCCCTGAAATTTCCTTCCGCTCGAGATACGAGAGAGAAGCGTCGAGAGACCAACAAAGCGGCACGGAGAAGTCACGTATCGGTGCGCTGCTTGTTTATTCCGCCCCTCGTTTCCCGTAGACTGGCGCATGCATAAGCGCACACCGATTTCACGGTAAATCATCGTTACCATCGAACGACTGTTGCACGAGAATTGATCCGGACGCCGGGAGGGAGGGAGGGAGGGAGAGAGAGAGAGAGAGAGAGAGAGAGAGAGAGAATTTCATTACGCGTATCTATGCACGAGCAATCATCGTTTACCCGGGAAGACCGTCCGTTAAGGATCGTCCAATTTTCTTGAAAACAGATCGAGGATGAAAGGCACTTTGTTATGCCGGAATTACTTGAAACTCCTCCTCAAACTGGAAGAAATATTCGGGCGGCCGCGCACAAAGGACATCCATTCGCTCCAAATATATTTTAATTACGTTTCCACCGTCCTCGACTCGTTGTCCGCGGTACGTCTTCCTCCTCGCTAATTGGCCTCGTACACAGAGCCCTGGGCCCCTCACACCCGCTACGCCGATCCACGTGGGTGTAATTTAAGCATATTCGCGTGAAAAGTCCACCGGTCCTCGCTCATCCGTATTGTTACGCTTCGACGATCGATAGCGTGTCGTTGTCGTTATTCCACGAGCATCGAGGCTCTTCTCTTTTTATTACCATCGTCTTGCATGGTACGTGGGAATGAGTTCGTGGAGCTGTGAAATTTTTTAAACTCTTTATCCCTGTCCAGAGAACGCGAGAGTTAGGGCAGAGACACGAGGGGGACATCGGAGAGGCGTCGGGAATGAAATAAAATTCGGGCATCCACGCGAGGAACCCGTGGTATCAGTCATGGTTACGTGCTCGAATTTGCAACGGATGAAAGTTCGATTATCTCATAAATCTGCCACTTCGTATGCTGCACAGCTTGCGGAACACAGTATGCGCGCTCGATCCGGTGGAAGTGCTGGGGGATTTTAAGGGTTCGCGTCGGGTATAATGAGAGTTTCGCATGGATCTCAGCGGCAAGGAAGAGCACGTGGCGACCGTTGGCAATTAATCAAAGTTTCTCGTTTCCCCCTTGGAAATAGTATGGGGAACTTGCCCTTTCAATTAAAGCTTCCCGTGGAATAGTGATCGCGAAAATGAGCAACTTTTCCCGCTAAAAACTTGGCCATTGCCTTTCATCCGCACCTTACTCGCCGTGCAAGTCGAGTAAATATCCGGGAAATTAAAACTTTCCCTTAAATTCTTGCCCCTGCACAAACCAGGGGAGCATGATTTTTTAATTACGTTTTTAGGGTGACGCGCGGATCCTCGAAGCCAGGCTATATTTCTATTTCGAAATGTTAAAATTCAATATGTTAATATATTAAATGCGCGTACCAATACGATTTCACTCCTCATCGCTCTAGTCGATCTTGCGCGTTAAGTATAACTTAACGACCTTGCGAAAAATATCAATGGCTTTCCTCGAGTCTGATCCGTTAAAGCGAGGAGATATTTTATTCATTAATCGTATCGAGTTTGAACCCTCCCTTTACGGTCTATCTTGGAAGACGGTTAGGAACTCTTGCTCTTGACACAACATAACTTGTAACCATGCAAGATTCCCTCAAAGTTCTCGTAACCGAATGTGAACCATGCACGGTATGCCCAAGATAAACCGCGCACTCCCTGAAATCGCAACCCGGTTGGCTGCTTGGCGGAGCCGCTAATTGCGGCAATTTATACAAAACACTTGCAAAACTAAGCAGGAGCCGGGCAAATGATCTTTCCCTCGAAATCCGTGAATACGTTTGAAGGGGTAAATATTCAGCTTCCAGCGCGTCGTTGATCGTCAGACGTACGCCGGCACTTCGACGGGCCGCCTCCACGATTCGAGGATTTTCGAAGACCCGCGGAACCGCGGCCAGGTATGCCACCGAAAAAGGAATACCGTCGATGGATTAAATCCGTGCCCCTTTTCAACCTTTTTTCGCTTCTCGAGCTTAATCCGATAACGCCAGTAGCACCGCGCTTTTCACGATAACCCACTTTTCGAAACAGAGCCTCGCTCCAATCTCTACACCCACGGGACAAACTTCTCTTTCTCCTTCTATCTCTTCGGCTGTTAAAGGGGAGGACGGTATTCCGGGAAATACGATATCCCTCGAAAATCCTTTAGCGGCGAATTATGACGTGAAATTAAATGCAAGCGGCCCCCGTCAAAGGCACGTATTATCCCACCTCGCCTATCGTATATTTACTTTCACGCTGGCAGAACGTATCCGCGAGTAGCGTACGGCGCGGATCGTCGCGTCGCGCGTCAAGCTCGATCCTCGAGCGGGGAATAATTCGACCGGGGGTCTTCGAAGTTAAATGTCCGATGCGCGCCTAGTCGTTGAGACGGGTGAAAATTACGGCGGGATAACTACGCGCGGTCAACAAAGATTGGCGGTGACAATGGAGTTGGCGAAACGACGAAAGAGGATCGAAGGAGCGAGTCGAAGTGCGAACGGCTGGCACTTCATAATCCTAATGGCCCCGGCGTAATGGGACGTTGCGTCTTGAGGAACTTTAAGTAAATTAACATCTTGGAACGTAATTCAGAGCGTTCTACCGTTATTTAACTCACTTCGCTTTATTAAGTCCGGACTATTTTACCCTAAATATGGAGGAGCCACCGACTCGTCCTGCACGAGAATCCAGACGGTAATATAGTTCGTTAAGTAGTTCGGGGTCCGGAGTCAGCTGCTAGAAACGTCACATAGCCGCTATATTGCGCGAGGTAAAAAGATTCAATCTTCCGCCGCTTTTTAAAGTTTGACGTACCATTGGAATATCATCTCTCGGCCGATGAAAGGATGATCGTATACCCAACGATCATAATTCGAGCTATTCGCCACTCCTCGCATCGCGAAACTTCCTAGACTCGCTCGACAATTAGCCGGACCTGGGAGATACCAAGCTGGATGAAATTATTCTCGTCGAACACGTTCGAGGCCTTTATTTACGAGTTCGCCTCTGGCGGGCGCGACGCGGTACGCGTTTCGCAGGTCCACCTCGCGCTTCCACTTTTACGAATTTCAGGGAGAGTAGCAGAAGAATCCTTCTTAGAACTTTGCCAGTCGAGGATTGGTTAAATTACGGACAGCCTCGGGCGGTCTTCACTCTGGATTCACCCTTCGTATTCGGTTGTATTCATAGGTGACCGCCCACGCACACATCGGCTCCCGGAGCTCGTTGGATTGTTCTACGCCGAGTGAATTTAACAAAAGCACGTAGGGTCCGCGCGAAGGTTCGTATCTAACGACATTTCGAGGAAGGGAAGATGTGGCAACGACCGCCTGGCAGAAATTACAGCCGATTGTAGGTGCGTCGATCCACCAAAGCGTACGCTTACACTTTGTGGACCGCTTTGCGCTCCTCGAATTAACCTTTTTTTCTTCCCACGCATCTCGCGAATTCGCCTCTCAATTCCACGTTCGAGGCCACTCGCACCTTCCAAATGGAGATCCTGCCAGTTTGGCGTCTGCGGGAGAATATTCAACGCGTAAGCTCTTTTTATCCACAGACTTCACGGGCGGCGGATTAATCTCCGTTTTCGCGTCACGTACGATTATAATACGCCTGATTGCGCGATAGAACTGTGCGGAATAACGAAGTTCGAGTAAAGGGGGAAACGTGTTCCTCGTGGGTAGAGGGGCTCTTTAGCGGGTATATTTATACGTCCATAGTTTCTTTCGAGGCTCCCGATCCGAGGGTTGAAACGCCGTTTGTTAAGCAGCCAACTTTTTTGCCCGGGGCACTCGTTAATTTCCAAGCGAAGGTACGACGTACGTGATAACCGAGAAAACCCCTAATTCGCACGGCCTCTCCGGCCTTTCCTGGGCGGTACTCTTTTCGAATTCGAAGTTTGTTAGCGATCTTCATCCCAGCCAGTGCTCTGGTCGCGGCCAGTGACGAGCGCGCGCGGTTTGCACCGTCCGAATCGAAGCCGAAGCGAATGTAGAGGAATGCGGGGATGCAAATTTCAGAGGCGGATCGATGGTCAGCGTACCTTCATCCCCGACCGCAAACAGGCGTTACTCTATACGGAAATTAATTGGCACGACCGGGTAAGGTTCGCAGCGCCAACTTGTTGAATTAATTCTTTTACTCCCTTTCCACTGGCGGAACTCGCAGCCATTTACGCGCGTCCGACGACTCTTCGTTCGCAAAAAAAAATCCCCAACGTCGAGAGGAGTCGAGAACATTTGCGACGAGACTTTTTATTGTTTATAAACTTATTACAGCGAGGACTTCGTTACGGCCTTCGTACACATAATCGTTCGGTTCTTGAGAACACGCGTGTGCTTTATCCTCCTTATATTTTCTTTGCAGCGAGATACGCGCACTCGTACGTTTCTCCGTCTCTCGAGCAAGTGTCGGAGGGACTTGATCTTCTTGTTGGCGAGAGCGAAGCGACGTCGATGAAAATCCCGCCGTGGCAGAAATTAGATCTCGAGTCGCAGGGACTCCGCGAATTGCTCCCATTTTATGCGCATAGAGAACTCGTTTTAATAACCAAATCAGTCAAACCAACCAAGATGATCCTTCGTTAATTCAGAGCACTTTTTCCACGTAGCAGTCGTTGGATGCGTTGCGAGCCTCCAACCTGAATCCCGTCATAATGAAAGTTGGTTTAAAAATAACATAACCAAGGTAAAGCGCGAAGTTGACGGTAATGCAAATGCCTTCCTTTCCGCCAGCATGGAGATTATACTTCCATATGTACATAACATTACTCTCCCCCTGAAAGGGAAAAATTGTTTGCACGACGCCAAGCCAACCGGAAATCTTATCCAGTGTTGATTTCCGTAATTTTCCTCCGGTCGTGGCAGATGCTTTGTCAGGCGCTGTGCTGCCTTTACTCTGGATTACGAAAGTCCTGCCGAATATACGATCTCATAATTCAAGTTTACTCGAAACCTTAACGCTTTTCTTGCCCGTACTCCTCGATCCTATCAATTATTTCATAAACCGAAGCTCTTCCAAAGTGCAACCGTTCCAGAAGATCAACATCGATATTTCTCCAAGTTATACAAACTTTTCTTTGAGTTGTGGACTTTGCGAAATTTTACGATAACGTAACTCGCGGCAAAATATCGTAATCCAGAGTTAATCGACTATTGCAAATGACCAACAATTATAGCGGTCGAGGAAAGTAACCATTGCGTATTAATACGTTACCTCGAGGAAAAATAATCTATCGCATCTAACGTATTTTGTTATTCCCTTTAAAGAATTTTCGTTATTCCCTTTGTCCAACAATTCCTTCCTTGGAACTGGCCGTGCAGAATTTTTAAGTTGAATCAAGGAAGAGGCGTGGCCGCTGTCGCTATCGTAAATTAGGTTACAGAATAGGGTGGAGGAGGAGGAGGTGCGTTTAGGGAGAGAAAAGGCACGCGACGCGTCTGACGCGCATGTATCATATATGAAAATGATCGGCTGTGGCGTCTAAAGTCACGATCCAGATCGAAAAACAATGCACGGAAAATATAGAATTACACAGACATCGGTGGACCGACACGAGAGTATCCCGATAAACAAAAGCGTATCACGAATGCGCTTCACCGCAGAACGCGATGCTTTGAAGTACCTCCCCGGAAGCGAATAATTATAGGATATAAACGACCAAATTGCGTGACGAGGCGATGCCCAATTTTCCCGTCGAATCGATAATTATCCTCGATTCCTTGAAAAAGTCTTTCGCAGGCCACGAGCCCGTGTCCTGGATTTGACAAATAGGAAATATCAAAGGAGAATGGAAACCGTAGGATGAAAGGGGAAGCTCCGTTTCCCGTATCGCGGTGCTCCGAATGTTGAGAATAAAACTTGTGTTTGCAAAACGCAGTCCTCGCGTACATGCGTGAAACGTTCCTCTGGCTCAGAGCGGTTTGCATGACAATAATATTCATGAAGAGGTGAGGCCGCGGTACCTTCCGGAATACACGTCGAAAACTCGGCGAGGAAAAAGGAACGTGAATAAAACATGCCGCGCGATAATCGCAGCGAGGACCATACGACAATGTTATACAATGATGTAGGCAATTCGATAAATCCATTCCGACGCGTTATGGAAATTCCGGGGGCGATTATTCGTCCTGCCGGATTAAAAGCCGGGATCGCTGGGATTCGTTTGAATTTAAAATGGCCAAGTAGCAAAGGGTGGCTCTACGTCGAACGATTCGTGCATCGTCCTTCTCTCGGAATTATTCCAAAGCCCGAAGCTTCGTATTTCTTCCTCCTCACCGGAGATCATTCTTTCGCTGAGCCAAAGAGCCCTGCACCATTGGCAAACGCCACATATCTTTTTTGGACATTAACCGGTACATTATTTGCTCGACCAACGCGGATAATCACCCGCAGGACGATAAAAGAGGCGAGAAAGTTTCCTCCGGTAGGAACAATAAATAAGAGGCAGGTATGTGTTGTGGGGTTACAGCACGCCGTTAGAGCCTTCGAACAATGTTCCCAATCATTTCGCAAAAGTACTTCCATCTCGACGCTCTTTCCCTCGAATGAGGTACATCGAAATTTTTATCAACCTCTCATCTCCTTCGCCCCCTCCCCCACCCCCACCCCACCCAACCGTCTCTTTTCTTCGAAATTTAATATCGAACTCCTCGATAACGTTACTGTCTCTTTCAATGTGTTGCCTTCCGCTTAATTTGGCCTCACGAGGAAAACCGCCATCGGGAAACGATCCAAGTCAGAAGCAGTTGCGAGTTAGTGCCGTAAGTGACTCGAACGTCGAAGTTGGAATGTCCGAGGAAAATGAATGGCGGGGAACGTTGATCCGCACGGCGCCAATAACCCAGTAGTTTCAGTTTTATCCGCGAAATATCGACGACGAAGCACAACTTTATTTCCACGCTTCAGTTTGCTCAATACGCGCAATAATCGTCGGTGTTTGTCTAATGTTGCCAATTCCAATCGCCCCAAAGTGTATTTCATAATCAACGTGTAAAAAAATGCAATTATTGGATGTACAACTTTATTTCCACCGGTTTTTTTTTTTACGAAATTCGAGGCTTTATCGTAAAAAACTGTTCCTCGTTCAAATTTGTATATTTAGAGTAGACGATCGATGTCATTCACGCGGCATTCAAAAGCGCAAGCACCGCAGGCTCAATACCTCATGGACGAGGTGCATATCCAAAAGCGTAGGAGGAGCGAAATCAATGGCCTTACCTTGGTGTCGTTGTAAATAAGGCGCAGTCGAAACTTCGGCAAGAAGTTCATCTCGTTGACACGCTCGACGGCCAATTTCGCCGCTTGCAATTCACTGGGTCCTTCCGGGCGCGGCTCGGTGCCCCGCGTCATCTCGAAGAGGCCCAGGATGGTCACGTTTATCTTCTCGATCGATTGCACGTTCGACACCGTAATACCGCCGTCTTCCTTATCACCCTCTTCCTCCTCCTCCTCCTCCTCCTCCTTCTCTTCCTCCTCCTCCTCTTCCTCCCCAACGACGCGTACCGTATATTCCAGGTCCATCTCGACCGCACTTGTTGATGCGGACGTCGAGAGCGTCGATGGAATCATCGAGACGTATTTTTCCTCTGGAAACGACTTGGCCGCTGGCTGATTCGAGGAACGTCTCCCGGGCAACGTGCCTGGTAACGAAAGCCCGGAATCGGTTTCGTTCCCCCTCTCCCCCCTCTCGAGGACTTCCTCCTCCCTCTCCTCCTCGACGCCACCGTCCTCCACCTTGCGAAGACGATGGAGAACGTCTCTGCTCGGGCTTTTCGGCAGATCGGGCTGTAAAGTCGAGGGATACGTCGTATCTTCCGACGCCTCGATCTTAGGCGGGCCAAAGTGGCGCCTGTCGATCTTCTCTACCTGCGGCGGGGCGGGCGGCTTGTGGGTGACTCTGACAGGGAATTTCTGGGAGCCCTCGAACCCCGTGAAAGGTTCCTCGACGCTCTCGTTCGAGGGAGACGTCAAGTCCTGGGATATTCCGATCGAGCTCGTCTGCTCCTCCGTTTTATTAGCCTTATTCCCGTCAGGCTCGCCGCTGGATCTGCCGATCCTCGAGTGGTCCGCCTCATCGTGTCCTCCTTCGAGGCTCCCTCGTCCAGCGGTCGACTTCGATTCCCTTATATACCTCGAGCTCTTGGCGAAGCCCCTCGAGGTGTTCAAGGAAGTCGCGCTTCGATCGACGATCCTAATCTCGCGATTCTCCGCTCCTTTCCTCGATTCTTCACCCTTCACCTCTGAATTCCCTTCGAGCGCCTTCAGCGCGCCGGGATAAGCATCCGGCGGCTTAAAATCGCTCGAACCTCGGTTTCCATCGATGTTGTCGCCCTCGATCCTCCTCGCGTCATCCCGGGGATGAAGTTTATCCCCAGCGTTGTCTCCCACCGCGAACTTCCAACCGCCAAATTTGCCTTGTTCGCGTTGCTTAAAGTGCTCGCCGTGATAATCGCACGCGGTTACACTCTCGTGTCCTTCGTGGAACTTCGAATCCTCGTGTTTGGTATCGGTTTCTGGGTTTAGGGGGGAGTCCACGTGGGTTTGTCGGTGTATCAAAGAGTCCACGTTAATTTCTCGGTCTATCGAGGAGTCCAGATCGATTTCTCGGTCCCGAGGATTTTCCTGGACGCTCCCGGGACGATCGTGGATGATCTTCGCGTTGGAACTCCGTAGCTCGAGGCGTTCCCAGGGGAGATATCCTCCTTCCGCGACGTCGATGGGCTTCGAGGGAGCCGCAGGTGTTCCTTGGCTCTGGGCTGTCGCCTTCGGGGAGCACGGCGAGTTGCTGCGGACGTTGCTGAGGCCGAGGATGAGGAGGAGCAGGCTGTGACGGAGGTGGAGGGCCCTGGAGGAAGAGAACGAGAGGAGGAGAAGACGAGAGTGATGCCGGCGCGTGCGGGCGCGCGTCATAATCAGTCGCCGTCGGTGTTGCGGCGACCCCAGGCGTCCCACGGAGTCCTCCTCATCTGGAAAACACCAATGGGCCACGTCACTGCGATCGTACGCCACGGCTGGAGCTTCGAGTACCCGCGCGAGGAACGCTCCTCGGTTTCTCGAAGGAGCGACGTCGACCTCTCCTTTATTTTCCACGCGCATTAACCTCCCGTAAGCCGCTACGAGCTCAAAGTAACCTCCCGCCTACCCGCTTTGTCTTAAGTCAATTATCCCTTCCTTCCAGATTTGTAGCTCATCGTACATTCAGGAGCGAGTCTAAGGTCGTCGAGCGATCCGTCGTATACAACTCTCTCTCTCTCTCTCTCTCCCTCTCTCTCTCTCCCTCTCTCTCTCTTCCTTTAAAACGAGATATTGAAGGAAAACTAAAATCAGGGTATAGTCGAAATCTTCGAGAAATTTCGGTTATAAAAGGGATAATTATAATCGGCGGAGGCATTCATCCTGATCAAGAATGTCTCCAGCTCTTGTCCCAAAGCCTATGATCGTACATTCGTTAATTCATAACTGATAAGCCGCTTTGATTAATCCACCTAATGACAGGGCATTGTGCGCCGAAGGAAGAGGAGAGGAAGATCGCAAATGGCGGCGTAACCACCGTGCCATCTTTTTGCCGCGAGGCAGGTAGAACTTTTGATCTCGGTCAAACGCGTTAAGTGCTCGCTCGAAGGAGGATAGCGATAAAGTAACGAGATTAAATTCATTTGCCCTCCTGCCGCACGGTATTATATCGCGAGTGCGCGCCATTTGAATTTCCCCACCTCCCAGAATTCCGCGGTGATTATGATTCTGAAGGGCTTTCTCCTAGGCAGGCCGGCTGCGAAATTGTAATTATTCCATGAAACGGCCCATCGGCCGGTTTATCGGCGCCCTGGCCGTGCGCGGCGGGTATTTCTTTAAAATTAAACGGCGCACTGGCCGTGCATAAAGCAGCCGACAGGTTGACACGTGTCACGCGCAATAATTCGCCGGAAAAACGGCCGGACCAAAGGGAGGGAAGGTTGCTTAACGGGGAAACCGAAGTTCGCGCCCTGCAAAATCGATCTTCGTCGTTAAACGTTTATGCAGGCCGTTTTCGCCATAGTTTTTTTTACCAGCGAGCAATCGTCCTTGACAATATAGCCGCGAGGACGGCAATTTCTCTGGCTGAATTTCCATTTGGCCAAGAAAAAACCGATCTTCCTCTACGATCGCTTCTGGCAACCTAGGAAAATCCCATCTCGCCCGCCTAGGAGAGACCGGCGACGCTCTCGCGCAAATCGATTTTACATCGCGCTTATCTCCTTCGCTGGACGTAAACGATCGTTACGCGCACCGGCGATTCTCTAACGCGAATTCGAGCCCGGTGTGTCCATCGGTTGTTCGACGTTTTACGGATGGAGATTACTTTTTGCAAAAAAGACTCTCTATTACAAAATAAACCTGTCGAGGAAAGTTATATATTCCTGACTCCACGATGGAGCCATCGAGCTTCGAAGGACGTGCTTCGTTATTTCTTAAGTCACCGAATTGCCGTTATCGTTTGAAGTACAAAGCAGACGTGGAAACCAAAATGATATATTCCTGATTTAACGCTGGAGCCATAGATTTCCAGCGGATGAACTCCGTCCGCCGATTTATTTTCACGTCCTCGAAGCACCCGTACTAGCTCCGGCGCATCCTGACGGCTGATGCCTTGACAAAGGGCCAGAACGTTCGAAACGCTCGCACGAGGGACGGCTTCTCGAACCACCGACGTGTCGCACGGTTACAGTAACCCGCGCGCATTTCCAAGGGCGGGGGGGGGGGAAGGGGATTCGATCGTAGGACAAAAGCGAATGGGAGGAAAAGGGACGAGCGGCGGTCGATAGTTCGGGATCCACGATTTGCACGAGCGGGTAAGACCAGTCCGTGTGTTTCGGTGGCGAGCGGGTTTAGTTCCGAAGTCGAGTACACTCCAAGCGAACATCTCGGCAGCGCTTCGATGTTTCAGCAGCCCGCACTCGAATCCTTGCTGGCCCACCTGCTTCATTTTGGCGCTGTTCGTGCAAACAGAGAGTGGACCTCGAGGAGTATCTCCGTTGACAAAGGGTCGCGGAGTGGCAAGTCTGGAACGAAGGTCGGCTCCGCCATCCGTTAACCCGCGGTGTCGTTTCTATGCGTGTATCTGGGGGTCGAGAAAAAAGCCGAGCAACCTTGGTTCAACGAAGACAGATATGGACGAGGGAAGGACGAAGACCCGGTGGTTCGGAGTTCACCTTAAACGGTAGATCCTAGGCCAAATGACCTTAGCAGTCGGTGCCGGAAAAAAAAAAAGACTAAGACGTTGCGGCGCCTATGTTTCAGGATCGTTGGTCCACGCGGCTGTAGGAGACGTCTCGATACGTCCGTTAACCCGCAGGCTCGGTCACGAGCACACTCCAAGCGGATCCCTCAATGTCGCCAGCACGCGTGGGTAATTCGAGCGGACATCGCGAATAGGGGCTCGTCTAATTTCACCTTCCGCTTTATTAGCGCGTTCCTTGGGAAAAGTGGAGGGCGTAGCTGGCTGGCTTTCTGTCGGGCACTCGCTCGACAAAGGAAACACGAGGTTCGAAGTCCCGTATAAGGGGTAGCTTCTCGACCCCCTGACCTACCGCACCGCCTCTGAGCGGTACGCGTGTCCCAGGAGAGGAACCTGGGGGCGGATGTTCGACTGGAGACCGATATTGGCGAGAGAGAGAGAGAGAGAGAGAGAGAGAGAGGGTGGGAGAGAGAGAGAGAGAGCTGTTAGGACGACGATACATCGTGATCTACGGTTTGCACGGTCAGATGTGCAGGACGTCTCGATGCGTCCATTAAGCGCCGGCTTTAGTGCGCGTGCCTTCCCGACAGATTCACCGATCGACGCGAGGAAATCTCGATCGCTCCTGACAGGGACTTCTGGACTTCTCGCGAATAAGATTTCAGGGAGAAGCCCATTTTGTTGATGGATCATACGAGCCATGCGTGATTGCCTCCGCGCATCTCGAAATAGAATACTCTTTTCCCTCGGGGCGGAGGAACGAAGATTACCGCTTTCGGATCTATACATTTCGCTCGTGTATCGAAGATGTGTACGCGTGAAAGAACCTGGCGACGTTGAGCGGATACGATGATGAATGTCACGCATATGGAGACATATATACGTATCCTTCCCGATGATTATCGATACAATGTTTATCGAGACCGATAGATATTACTGTATCGGGCAAAAATGTTTGTGGCAATATTAGAAGCGTTTGTTCTTACAGTTGTATGTATCGTATCTTATATAGTTGTTGTCTAGATATTATCAAAGCTGAAGATTTAATTACCTCCTGGTCGAAGGATAAAGTACCTGCATAAAGCATCGACAGATCGTGGAAGCAGCGAAAGGTTGTCCCGAGTGTTGTTTCAATCGATAGTACAAAGAGCCCGGTCTACAAAACTATAAATAATCGTTACCTTTGAAGCCCCCAACGAGCCTGTTGCGTTTTGAGAAATGGCAAGGATCGAAGCCCGCGAGGAAATTGCAAACGGACGGAGGATAAGGATAAAGCTGTAAGAAGATAATCCATCCTCTATCGGCGATACGAAATAAAGATTCCTCTTCGGTCTTGATTAACTTCGAGGATTCTAGTAGAATTCCGCCAAAATTACTTTTCCAAGTCGCGGCTAAAAGCTCGATCCGAACGAGGTCCTTTGCAACGATGCCCGGATCCTTCCAAAATTAAATCTTCGAATCGACTTCATAAGCGCTTCTATACGAAGGAAACCGCGCCCTCGGCGAAATTCAGGTTGGTGTATTAATGCAACGTCCTGCTTTGATTAAACGCCTCATTGTATATCGTGAATTATCAACCGTGCATCCTCCCCATCCTTTAATGCGCCAATTACGTATTTACCGGAGTTATGCGAAATACGTTGCGGCATGAAATTAAAGCTCGTTTAACTTTGTCGCCTTTCTTTATGAATGCGTAATTAGCGGGACGTAATTGCCGCGTAAAGAATTGAAACGCCGATGGCTGGCTCGGGGAGAGAGAGGAGGATAGCTCGAAAAAAAAACAGTCGCCGGCGCGTTGCGAGCGGGTTTTTGTTTTAAGGAAAATTCACCATCGATGGCTCGACGATCGACGCTTTTCGCAAACCGCATTATCCCGAATCGCTCGCGTTTATTGGAATTAACAAAAGCACCTTCCGTGTCATCGTGGATTATTTTCCCTTCCTTTAGCCGAGCTCGTTATCTCGAACGGGTATTTTCCCATTATATTATCCGATTGCGAAGCCGGCGGAATGCTCGGTTTGTCGTAGTCGGCCGATACTTATCGGGAACCTTCGATCTTAATGACGCCCTGCGAAATAATCGGGGAGGTCCTTTGGTATCGCCGATATTGACGCCGCGTTACTCCCGGGTTTAAAACAAAATTCTAATTTGCTAGATCTACAAATTATCCCGGGAAGTTTCATCCCGGGGATACGTCGAGAGTGGAATTTTCTCGATGGGACGCGTCGCATAAATAAGGAAGGCCGAGGCTTTACTTAGAAATTTCGCAGTGTGGAGATACTTTATGTTTAACGTCGGTTATTAGTTTGAAACTACGATGTGCAAATTGAAAATTACAATGGTAGCGTGTAACGGTGCGCGAGTGTGCATCAACGTAGCTAACGTATATCGTAAAGAGTTATTTGAATATTTTCAGGAACAAAAGGTGGAATAAAAGTTTCGAGATTTTATTCGAAAATATCGGTTATGAGAGGGCAAAGGTCAATTAGGGTAAAAGAGCGAGGCCCTTTGAAAAATGTTCCTTGGAAAAGTTGGGCGGTACATTTGGACAGGCCTAGGGCATTTTCTTAAAAGGAAAAATGGGACAATGCATGCGGTAAATGAAAGGCGCTTTATCGTTCATTTTCCAAGCAGGGTGCCATTTTTCAAAGTGAGACCGTACACTTGCATTTATCACTATTTCCCCGGGTTCATACTTCGTGCGTGATGCTATATTACTTGTATATTTCAAAAGCCTTTTCAACATTTCGAATCGCTCAAAAGAAATGACCATTAATATTTATAACGGAGCGTTTGCGCCGTCATATTTCAAAGTAAATCTATTAAGTCCATCGCGGATAATGGAAAGAAGTTCCTTCGGAAAAGAGAGCGCTTGCCGAGCATTACACATATTCCAACTCCGCGTATTCCGCGCTCGAGGACATTAAATTAGAGGTAAGAATTACCGTAAAATCCTGTGACGTTGCCTACGGAGTCTCATTTTTCTCGAGCTTCTTCTTCGGGGAAAGTCAGCACACGATTTCTCGACTCTGTCCCTTTGCTAAATTTCGATTTACTTCGGATCAGCCTCGAATCGCGATTGGTTACGAATTACCCTCCTCTTTGGCCCAACATTTCGTTTATCTTTTCTCTCACTTTTGGGAAATTACAAAAATCTTCATTACGAGAAGATTCTTACTTTTTAAACGTTTGCGCCACTTTAAAGAGTATAATACAACCGATATATTTAGCCGAGCCTTTCAAATCGTCCTGGCCATCATTAACCAGCGACAATAGCGTGCAATTTACCATTTTACGTCGATTATCGCACTCGATGTTCGTCGTACGATTTTAATACCTTCTTCACAAATTCATCGTAACCCGCAGGCGGAAAAGTGGAACACCGTGGTGCGATAAGGATATACCCGATTATCGTATTTCAAATATCGTACGTTCTTTCTCCCGAGTGCCCCCAAATTATCTAATTAACCCACTGAATAGGAACAATAGGGCAATTGTCCCTCACGTTGATTATTTTCACCATCCTAGCTTTGTTCGATGAAAATTCACGTCGATCGAGCCTCCATGACCGGAGTTAAAGTCCACGTCGATCGTGCCAACCGATCGCCCGAACGATCAATGAATTAACGATCGCGCTGAGCCCAGGGGCAAACAGAACTCGATACTTCTTCGCTTTCCCCATTCGCAATAGAACGCGCAATTTTTAATTTCCCCGCCGCCTTTGGTCAAATTTTCCAGGAAGGGCTTAGCGCCTTTCGAATGATCCGCCACGTTCTCGAGGACGAATATCGGCATTTAAGTCGCGATTCGGAGATCTCCGAGCATCTTCCTCGATGTGAGAAGAGGAAGGAGAGCGTCGCGTCGGAGCAACCGCGTCGCGTGGTGGCGGTCCGCGCACTGTTGCCCCGTGGATCTCATCGAGCCTTGTCTACCACAGGAGGAGTTTTCGTGGCAGAACGCTATTGACAATGCGCAGACGCTCGTCCTTCGCGTGCTCCTGGCTTCGTTTTAAACACCGTTCTCACGAGGAAAGCCTTTGAACACCGGCCACCATCCCCCCCGGCGAAATTTAAACCCTCAAAAGTCTCCCCCCACCCCTCGTCCGGCAGGAAGCGATTAAGCGCGCGAGTCGATTTACGAGGAGATTCTCACGGGGGAGGCGGGCTAAGTACAGCCCTAAAATTGTTGAATCACGCCTCTGTTTGGGCAGCGCGGTGAATTTACTCCCTCCTTATCTCGCCTCGATGTTATAATATCCCGAGCTTCGGGAGGAAGCTCCAGGGGAGATCGGGAAGACGTTGGAATTTAACCGTATTAGTGCCAGGGGTTTTTAAAAATCCCTGTCGAATTGTGCCACGAAGCGCGATGGCGCTTCCTTCATTTATTCGCGAATAATGCCGATCGACGCAGTCGCGCTGCTTTTTTTTTTCGTCGAAATATCGCTAAAAATAAACCTTGGGACCCAATGTGTTAAAGAAAGACCGCTGATTACGCGGATTGTTTAGGATTATTTGAATGAAAATTAGTAATTACGAGAGGAAGCTCTGATAGACTCGCGACGAGATACATTCGGAAGCGAGCGCCTTGCGAATTGGCGATCGTAGTGCGTGGCACTAAAACGGTCAAGGAAGAATTGGACTCGTGGAAATGTCTTTATTCGAGGACGAGAGCTTCCCTAATATAGTTCGATGAGCGAGTCGACGAATAGCTCGAATGTACTCCGTCGAAAGTCTGAGAATTATCAGGATGATCTTGAGAGCTTTTCCTCTTAATCTTACGGCTTCTGGGTTCGCCTGGCCGAAGGTAACGACTTGACGAGGACTGACCTCCGCGAGAGTTTTTGACAGTAATTGAAGGGCTCTTTGACCATAAATCGTGGGACGGTCTAATCTCGGCGGAGCGCGAGAGCTCGGTTTTTGAAGTGGTTTTGAGTCGTTTGAAGGAACGATCCTCGCGAAAACGTTCGTAAACCGCGATGGAGCATCATTTTTCACGAATTTCTCGAAACTCGCCCGGTGCACTCGAATTCCGAAAAACACTTATACCGAGGAAACTGCAGACCGTGCACGCTCTCGGAAAAATTCCGCCCGCCCCTCGAACCCGCTGAAAATCCTTCCTTTTCATTCACGACGATGAAATTCTTTCGCCGCGGATAAAGTTTTGAATGCCGTCGACGCAACAAACAAGAAACTTTGGACTTAATAGACCTTGAAGCGGACTTCCATTGGAATTAATCGGGAATAAAATGCAGCGTTAATGGGAAAATCGTACTTTGTTATATTCTCCTTGAGGAGACACTTTCCGCGCGGTCGGCAAAATGCGGTGGTCTCCGCTCGCCGAGTTTCGCAGCTTTTTAATCCTACCTTTCCAGCGCTTCGGGATCTATCCTCGAATCGATTTTTCTCAAATTCTCCTTAAACGTGCGAGAAGAAAACTGTACCTTGCCCGATATTTAAACGAAGACCAATCGTACGCAGATTCAAAGAAAAAAAAAAAAAAAAACGTTTGGAAAGATCAGGGGCGACGAGAATATTAAATTCAAAAATCGTTTCCGCGGATCGTGCAAATCTGTCCCGCAATTTGATCGAATCGACGGATCGGGAAATGTGGTGCTGCGGGTAAACCGTCGTTTGCACGGCGACGAGAAAATTTGTAGGTGGCAATCATATTTATCTCTCAATATCCGGCGGAAACGGAGCAGCGTGCTGTTGGTTTTTAGTTTCGTGGACAACGCATATTTACGTGCAAATGAAGGGCCAGCCCCTGTCGGAAATAGCTTACACAAATTGGCCTTTTTGGCAGTGGAATCGTTACGTTCGCGGTGCGCCGACTTTGTCGAGAAAACCGATACACGACGGTACCGTTCAGTACTGTAAGTACATTATCGGCTACCCGCTGGCTTCCCTTAACACTAAACCTACCGGCTACTTTCCAGGAACATTTAGGTGTACCAAATATATCGTTACAGCAAAAGAGGGCAAAGGAAACTGTGTCGGTAAATTAATATATTTATCCACAGGATACAACAAAACCAGGGAAAATCTCGGAAAATACTTCAGTTCAAGTTTTACAATTTTCCAAATAACTTTCGAACCACTTTTACCAGTTCGATAGATCGTCTAAAATTAAATGAAGTTAAGATACCGAGTCTAATGTTTTTCCATCAGTATGAATTTATGACGATAAGATTAATCGCAGAAATCACTATCGCCAACATTACATACCTACATTCTTTGAAAGCCTCTATCCTCTTTTACCCCTGATCGTGGTTATTTTGAAATAAGAATTGATTAAATTGAAGGTAGTCGATAATGTTTCTACAGTGGCCTTTGGAAACTTTTCCATCGCACTCGCGTACTTCACTAATGACCAAAGTATAGTTTACAACTAAACGTGAAATACAGGGCAACGACGAAGAACACTTCGTGGCGGCGGTAAAATTGATAACTCAAATGTCCTAAAATGCGTAATTCGAAATATCGGGTAACAGGCTGTCGGGCACGGTAATCGGAAACACGGAATATTCCGTGGAGGACAAGGGACTCGTTAAGCGGCTAAGTACGGCGGACGAGGAGCCTCGGCGTGGATCGATAACCGAGCGATTTATCGGAGATGAGCGCCGTCCGTGGCAATTTCTCGGGCGGAAAATAAACTATTGCGCTCAGATTAAATATCGAAAACAGCCGGTAATTCGCACGAAAGGGGTCTCGCTGCGTCCTCCGACAAATCAGAGATTTACCCGACGCTTCGCTCGCCGATTAGTCCGGGCGCGTTTGCCACTCGGTGTAAATTCGTTTTCGCGCTCGCAGGACCGCGTTAACTCCTTTTCCTACGGCAGAGTGCGACCGAAAGTGCTCTTACGGTGCACGGGCACGCGCGCACACGCACAATCGTACAAACGAGAGCTGTTAATTATCCTCGGATTACACCGTAAAATGTAGCGCGTCGAAATAATGTACATAATTTTCCCACACAATTCTGCGCGTAATGAAGTCTTCTTTAAAAAAAGTCACGACACGCGTATCGTAGGGGAAGAGTAAGTAGACATGGAAATCAGTATTCCAGGAGGTTTTGCGTAATTCATCTCCCGGGCAAGGAAAAAGCAGGGGCGAATAAACAAATTTTCGACATCACCGCGCACGGCAGATGGAAGCTGGAAATTCCATATAAGCCTCGCATGCCATCTATGAATTCTGCATTTCTCCCTGCAACATTTATAATACGCGCTGCCAACTCCATCGGTGCTCTACACCAAAAGTGAGATAAATTAAAGATACGCGACAAATAGTCTTCGACCGTTTCGAGACTATCGTCGCTCATCGAAATTCCTCCACCCAGCTTTGTCCTCCTTTTCGCGGTTGTCAACGCATCAACGAGCGTCACGCATTGGCGCCAGGCTTATTCCGCTCCCGATCATCCGCGATGATCGCGGATCGTCCTGACCGATGCGCGCCGCTTCTAATCGAATTTAACCCCGAGACGTCGGGGAGAACTTCGCCGCTAGTTCCAAGTGCAAATCGAATAGCGCGATACCTCGGAGCTTCTCCGTTGTCAATGGCGCAGTTTCTCGACAGCGCCAAGAGCTGATCGAGTTAACATCTCCGTTTTGCCAGCCGCCAACCATGTAAAGCGATTAGGTCGGACCATCCGGAGGCTACCGGCCTATTGGCACATCGGAGGCTGCCCTTTGTGTTTGGCAGCGTCCACGAACTTGCAGTAGCTCCAATTTGCTCTGCACCGGGCCCCTCCTGACTCTACACTGTGCCTCCGTGATCTTCAGTGCCGGGATATCCCTCACGGATTACACCTAGTCATCCAGAATATACGAGGTAACCAGACGGGTACCGCGGCTCCGACAGAATCGTGAAAGTGACTCGAGGATTCGCATTACTGGTCAACGCGAGGACTCGCGTTGTTTCTCCATATTGTTTGCTCGTCTTGTATCGTCCGATTGTCTACTGGTCCACTTGTTGCGCAGACCCATCGGGGAAGTTCGTATGTATATATCGTATTATTCATATTCTATTACCACATAGTGTCATAATTGTGGTCATAATTATGGTCAAATTCTGATCGAATATTCGGACGACAAGTGTATCGCGCGCAGCATCATTTCAGCGATGGGGAAAAAATTGGACCGATTTGAGGAAGGATCCGAATGAGTCGGTTAACCGTCGAAGCGTCAGAGGAAGTTACCGGAGGAATATGAACCGTAACAGAGATCGTGCCTATCCTACTACGTTTCCGTATCCGAGTTGCTTTACGATGACACGACTATAAGGCCGTATAACGGAGTGAAATAATATCAAGAGATATGGACGCTCGTATCTCACAGTTCGTATAACTACTGGAGATCTTGAAAAAATACAGTATTTTGCAATATCATACGAGAAAGTACAATGACATTCCTCGGCACTCCACACCGGTTATCTTCTCGAGAGACGCTTTCTGGGTCCTGAAGAGGGTAAAATATGCGCACAACACGTACCCGGAAATGCCATTAAGATTACCGAATAATAGCGCCGGGAAGTTAGAGCCATAAAGTTGAATTAATTTCAATTCGCTCTGTGCGGTGCAAGGGGCATTGTCGCGGCGTGCTTTGCGCGTCGCGCTCGGACTCTGAGCGAACAGAAGATGGTAGGAATTCGCGAAATCCAAGAACCGGTGTCTGCGGTAAGTAACGATGGCAGCAGAATCCGAGGGTATTGTCGCCTACTTTGTCCTCGCCGGATAAATCTCCATCGACCGCGTAACACCTCGTGATACGGAAGCCGGCGAGCGCTCCTTACAATGTAGCATCTCTGGAATGCATCTGCCCAATGGGCTTAACCCTCTGACATTTCGATTCGCGCGAGAAAGACGCCAGATCGTCGCGCGATACTCGGATCTTTGCTCCTATACTTTGGCCAACGTTAAAAGTCATTTTCAAGAGACATTTACACCTGCGTGCTTTTTTTTCAAATCCATTTTTGGCACGGTTGCTAAGATCGTTTGATCTAGAAGCCGAGTCTTCCGCGTGGAAGTTCGAGCATCTATCCACTACTCCACCGCAGCTCTCTGGGTACTTAGCATGAGAATTATCATGTCATAAAATGGCGAATGACATGCCCGCCCGGAGTTTATTATAATCGAAGTGAGAATTGCGGATTGAAAAGTACTCGGAGAGGAATGAAACGATCGCTCGAGTCCTTGGAAAACGGGGAAGCCGTGTACATTGTAGCATTCGCGAGGGTATATCACTCTTTGACATTCAAAGGGTCGAATGGCGCGCTACCGAGTACTTTAGGTACTTTCTAACTCGCCGTGAAATGCACGAGGAACTTTTATGCGCCATCCCGTCACTCGTATGGAGTACGTAAAAAAAAAGAGAGAGAGAATTCGGGAAGCTCCCCGAGGAACAGCGGATATATTCCAGTTAAACAGGCTTTGCTATGATAAGATACCGAGTCGTAACCCGACGACTATTCATCTTCGGCTTTGCCTCTCGCGGCCATTACTTGCACGGACGTCGGCTTTGAATTTCTACGAAAGCCGTAAAAGCCGCGGTAAGGAAAAATGATTTTGGGCTCGTGCCTTAAGATAAGAGCTAATTCGCATTTGCGCGTAAATCAGTGGAAGAAGCATTCTGGCCATTAAAAATCAAATCAAAGACGCCCAAAAGATCGTTATAAGAAACTTTTTGAACAGAGTAATATATATATATATTACTATTATTAGTTATTATATATTACTATTATTACTATTCCAAAAGTTTCTTTCATTTCATAAAAAAATAATAGACGCAGAGGCCATAATACATATAATACGTCCAGAAAGCGGTCGGTAGATATCCTCATAAACCTCGGATAATCGAACGACGATTAAGAAAAGCGCGCGGGAAAAATAGCGCGGTATATCATTAAAGCATCCTGGCCTTCGGAGCGCCGCGGAGACCATCCGTACTTTCCTCGATGCTAACATCGTTACTCCTCATTTTATTCCGCGAGCCGCTCCCGGAACGCTCCTTCCGGTTGCGAATATTGCAAAAGGCGGTGAGTCTGCGCGCGACCAGGGCAATGGGAGGAAATAAAAACTCGGGCCGCGGTATAAATAAAACATCGGCGAGATGAAACGAACGGAAATTTGTTTTTCTCGATTAGAGATAAGCCGGGAGAGAGTCGCCGAAGGTACTCTTCCGCGTCATCGCGGTGCACCTCGTTATTCCAATGGCGTTATGCGCCTAGGAAGATCTCCCTGGCGGACTGCACGCATCGCGGGGACCGGGGAAAGAAAATCCTCGCTTCCTCCCGGTTTACATAATTTATCTGCGAATTACGGCCGCTGCTGTCGATACATTTTAACGACGGACAGTCCTGAGAAGGAGGAGGGGCCGCGATTAACGAGCAGGCCAGGAATCGTTATAAGCGCGGAGGCTGAAAGTCTAGGAGGCAAAATTGAATGTCGCCGCTTCCGAGGGCGAAAAAATGAATTAGAGCGGCGAAATGTCGTTACGTGCCGGAAACGAAAGTCCCGAGGTCGATTAGGCGCCTCACCTTCCTGAATTCTTATTTCTGTTCGAGGCCAATCCGGTCCGTGGCTTATTTTCCCCGAGTCTCCGCGGAATATAAGGTCCGCCGAAGACTCCACGGTCGCAACTATCGGCAAACATCCGGTGTATCGAGAATTATGGAATATGTAAATATCGGAAATATACCGTATTTCGAAAAGCGACGAGCCGTCGCGGAATATCGAAAGGATTGTACCAGATTGTCGCGCTGGCAAAATTGTTGAGACGCTCGGTTTCGTCGACGTAGCGTTCTTGCAAGCGAACTCAACAATTTTTCCTACGAGAATCAAGCTGTCGTACTTCCAGCGCATCGGAAAAATGTATTAAGTAATAATGTATAACACTGTGAACATCGCGATACGCGCGAAGGGTTGATGCGCGTGCGAAGTGGAAAATCTCTAAGCTAGCAGGCGCGAGTGAAAAGTAATGGAGCTATCTTTCGCCCAGGCGCGATAATTTATTCTTTACGATACCCCACATTTCAAAATCGGCCATTGTGCGCTGAAAAATTCGCGTGTGCGATTTTTGCACGCGAGCAGTGCCGCGGTGATCTCGAACGATCGCCAACCGCTCTCTCGAATGGTCCGCCGACTCGCGAGGTGCCGTGCGCATTGGGAATGAACAAACCAAGTGTTTGGCCAAACGGGAAAACCATTTACGAGAGAGCCAATACTGCGCGTAAACACGTGTTGCTTTTGCACACCCTGGACGTACGTGCAGCTTTGATGTGAATTGGTTATGGCGATCGAAAAGCGCAGTCTTCCCCCCCTTTTTTTTCCATCAGCGCGATTGACGAACCGGCGTGAAAGTGCAAATTTTTCCGGCACGTCGTCTCGACGTCGAGTAATGTCGCACGAAAATCTCCCCGCGCTAGCTATCGCGATCGAGTGAACGCTATCCGCGGAAAAATCTACGAGAATCGACGGTGCATGAATAAAACGCGATCTAGATAAGCCCCAGCAAGATTACAGCGATATCGAGGTACTTTCACAATGCCGGAAGAATTCTTATTGCTCCACAAATGGACGACGAAAGTAACGAGGCTTCCTTCTACGCGTCTAACGAGGATTTAACACCGTATCGACTATATCGCTCGTGTCGACGCAAATAAAATATTTGTTTACATCAATCTTGCTAAAACAACGATTTCCGTCCATTTGAATTTATAATCCTCGCTCACCGATGAAAGCCAAACAGTGGCTCACCATTAAACTCACGGCTAGCCGTTGGAAAAATATTTCGCGCAAAACCTACCAACAGAATCCATAACGGAAAAAGCATGGAATTGAATACTAAAAAAATATTCCATAACCAACGAAGCATCGTATTCAACTACGCTTAGATTCAACGATTAATACTCACGCCTCACCCATTAATACGAACTGTCGCAGTACTCGGACCAGTGGCGATGACGAAACCAAGGAGCAATGCAACGACATCCGCGATCGAATCACCTCTTCCACATTACAATCCAAACGAACATCATCGAGAACTTTTGCTTATCCCGATGAATCTTCGCGGCAAGACCCAGGATAATCGCGTCGAGGCGGTAGACCGCGTAACGGACGAATGGAGCTATCTTGACCGTGGCTAAATCCCTTCGATCGACCATCCCTCCTTCCCCCTTAGAATGTAAACAACCTGGTTCTGTAGAACTCCAGGGTTGCGGTATACGCTCCGATGTATATATATATTCCACCCTTCGTCAGCCCCCCTCCTTGCCCTGCCGTCATACGGAAACTGTCTTCCAGGCAGAATACAATTTCCCTTGACGCGGATCACGGTACATTCTCATCCGGAGCGGGGAGGCGCGCATCTCCCCTTTCGCTTTCTGCCTGCCTCTCTCTTTCCCTCGTTGGACCATTAATTAGGAGGAACTTTGAAACGAGCTGCCAGAGTTACGGATGTAGGATCGAAAGAGGACGGACCTGCCCCGAGACAATTCCCGTGGCGTGGAACTCGAAATTGCATAGCGGATTCCAGGTCTAAATGTCTACCGGATTGTATCTCGCGGGCCGGAAGTGATCGCCGATCCGGGAAGACTCAAAAAGAAATCGGCATTCCCAGGAGGAAAAAGAAAAAATAGTGGGTTGTCCCAAAAGTTCCTTGCGTTCTATAAAGAAGCAATGCTGCACGACATGTTTGATTTGTATTATTTTATTGAATTATGCATACAACTGGAAGACGATCGAAGGATAAAGACTAGAGCCTTTAACAAATAATTTTTCACGTTTGTGTAAATAATGTCAAATGAAGCAGCAGCGCATGGATAGCGGAGGACACTTTTGGGACAACCTGATAATAAAGAAAAGCGAAAACGAGTTTATCCACTCGTGCGTTTAATTTATCGTTGTACTTGGGTCATTTCGCCACGTTTAATTTGCGGCAATGATTAAATCGATTGTTTGGCTTAACTCTTAACCCAACGGCGTTACGCGTGTTCCGCGGGGGATAAAGCAGTGGCGATGGACTAATAAGCCGCTTCGAAAATGCAAAAGGGAATTTATGGATTATTGAGCATCCGCTCGTTATCCCCTTTTTTGTTATCGCACAAGTATGCACGGTTATCGATTATTCAACGGTGCGATAAACGAACAGTTTTTACGATGATCGATTCAAATTTATGTTAAATTATTACCGGGGGTATTTTCGCCGGATAAATCGCGAGCTATTGCTTCTCCGCTGGCGTTATTTTGATTTATAATCGGAGAAACCTTGCTGGCGCTTAATCGCGCTGTGCCTTATCATTTATCAAGCCTATCGCGAATTGGAGCGTGGTTGAGCGACGATGATGTTACCGAAGTGCACGCGCCGTATGGGCGCAGGTAACACTAGAATCGCATTGTTGCGACGACAATACGCTTACCGGAAAGACCTAAGCGCTCCCCGATAAGAACGACTAGGTATAGAAGGCGCATATATTCACGGCGGGTGGCGGATAAGTTGTCGAAGGTACACAGCCTGACTGCGACAGATCGCCCCAACTGCTTCGCTACATCTCCCCTGCGCCTCGCATTAAAATACCGTGGAAACTATCCGAAGCAGCGGTTTGTTTCCTCCTTTGCAATGATATCCCCGTTTATTCCACGCGTTCATCGTGAAATTATGCCGATTGCATTACGGGGGGGGGGGGGGATTTCGCGGGAAAATAATATGGCAAATCTGCCGGATATAAGATATCCCGCGCGTCCATTTTTCGTGCAAGAGACGAGCTCTGGGGCAAACAGTATGGAAAGGATCTTGGCGGCGAAATGTATTATAAATGTGGTACAAATGTGCATTCCGTTCTACTCCTCGGCGCACGACATTTCCCGCTTCCTTCGAGAATCTACGCTTCCAAATATTTGCAAAGTAAACGCGCCAAAGAAAGGCCGGCGGAAAGGGGACTCCTTCCCGCTGAGCCGGATAGTTTTTGCCCGTTAAAGCACGCAGTCGCCATACGCGGAAAACAAACACTCGATGCCTTCCTAGCAATTTTCCGATCGCCGTCTTTCCCATGGTGACCTACAAGTGCAGATCCGCTCTCGTTACACGGCGAGAGGCAAACAGCGTTTCTTGATTCAGCGGAGCTGAGTCGCTTGCCGTGAGTCGTGCCGCGGAAAAATGTGTCTCATTAAAAATTGATTTTCCTGTAAATAGATAAGGAAAAGGTATATACGTGGGTATTAGGGCCGATCTTCTCCTCCTCGTGGAGAGCTCGCTACGATTAAAGGGACTCGTCGATACGACGAAGGCGCGATGATTTTGGACCACCGTGGGTAATGCATCGTTCTAATTTGGGAAACGCGACTTTCCGTGCCCTCGATACAAAATTATTCTTTATAATCCCGTAATAGAAGCCGGGGACGATCTCTAGGTGGAACGAAACTTTCGACTCCCCCACCGGTAGCTTTCCTCGACTCGATACAAAGTTGGGCAAATAAGAAGCAAAAATGCAGCACCGAGAAATACGAGTAAAACCTGCCCACGGCGGGTAAAGAGTTTTTCAACGTTCCGCGCAACCACGTCCGCGGATTTTTTTGCCACAAAGAGCTAAACTATGGTTGATATTTTTGCGGAACGTTGAGCAGTACGTGACACCCGAAAGACTCGAGTCGGTACGGCAGCAGAGAATTTGAGTGGAAATTGTCCAGGGCAGTTAAAAGCTCTTTCAGCGCCTCGAAAAAATACGTCTACGGAGTTCCGTCCCGCGAAAAGTCAAAAGGACGATTAAAGCTATTTGCAAAGCCTTGAGCGCCGGTTATCCTTAAAACCTCTGCACCTAAAAGTCAATGCCGAAAATATAGAGTTATAACGTACGAAATGTCGGTAAAGGTTTCGATTGAAATTATTAGGCAATGGAAAACGGTCGTGGCACTTCTACCAAGCTGTGCCCCTAATTCCCGAGCGGTTTGGGGAGGGCTAGACTCGAGCAAATCCTTCAACCTTTCGTGGCCCAACTTCTTCTTCGACCCACCGCGCTCTTTGTTTCCAAGCGCGAAATTCCCAGATGGAAATTTTTCAAAGCAACGATAGACGGTTCTTTCGTTTACCGTATTTTCACCGAAAGCAATATCACTGTTTTAGAAACCCCCTTTGGTGCCCTGGTCAAGTGTAAATCCATAAAGAAAAAAAATTCGAATTTCTACGGTGATCATAATTTAAAAAAAAATTAATTTTTGGAACTGTATCACCAATGAATTGAAAAATCGATTTCAAAAGAGGAATAAATAAAGTATAAAACAGTACGTATAATATCGATGTTTGTAAGCTAATAACACCTAAAAACAGCGCTTAGAGAAAACCCCAGGGAGGCTCGCGACATTCGTAGTTTTCTGGCTGCACCCTCCTGACCCAGTAGCTGTTAAGGTTGAAGAAGTCGAGGTGGAAGAAATAGGTGAAGAAGGGAACGAAGAAGATGAAGGGGCCTGGACGATGGCACTAGTGTTCAGTTCGGGCTACGTCATAAAGCGGATAGATCCAGAGGCGAGAGAAAGAGAGAGGGAGAGGGAGGGAGGGAGGAAGAGAGAAGTCTGGTGGAGATGCAAGGAAGAACGAACACTCGAGTTTTGGCTGACGTGGCTTTACGTGCCGGCATAATGGCCCTTGTCTTCGCCGCGGTTCCAAGTTCTATTCAAGCTCCGGGCGACTGGGCGACCACTGTGCGACGGTGACGCGGTCGTTAAATCTGCTTAGCTCCCTTTCTACGTTTTGCTCACTGTTTCTCGGCCTCCTTATTATCCGCATCATTCGCCACGCCTTCTCTCGCGATAAAAACCGAAGGGACTCCACGAGGATCGCCCTGGTACTCCTTTGACAGGGTCGGTCATAGGAATCCGGGGAGTGGGGTGCGCGTATTGGACGAAATTCCAGGGAAAGAGGTTTCGAATTACGCACACCATCTCCGCATTCTCTCGGGCGATATGCACGGTGAAAATGGAGGTCCTTGAAATTGATCTCGTATGACGCGAGCCCAACTGTAAGCAACCGGAGACAATTAAGCGGGATTTGGAAGTTGTGTGGATTTTACCGCGAAATAAGCAAACTCCGAACGGAGCATTGAAAAATATGCATTAGGAGGGAAAACATTTACGGGCAATTCGCCGAGGCGAACTCGCGGTGACCGCCTAGTCCCGTGGGACAACAACTGTGACGGATGAGGACCAACTTCCTTCCGACATCCCGAAATAGATTGAGTCGCTTAAACGTCATCGTTTAAATTTCCTATATCCAAAGCCCGAGGAATGTATTTTATTAAATTCGGAAAAAGTCGGCTGCTCGTTTCCGATGCAACTGTTCAAAATGGCTTCGAGGGTTGGACATATGGAGGGACTTCGCGATCGAGTCGCAGGGAATCCAGCGATGAGCGACGAACGAATGAGGGGCGAAAGAAACGGCGCTACCTTTTTCCATTAGACTGACATTTTGCGGAACGTTAACCCTTCCATCGCGACTCGAATGTCGGCTTTGTGGAGGAGGTAACATTCCTGGGGCACGCGTAGATGGATTGCTAATGTTCGGGGCAGAGGAGAGTCGGTTTTTAAAGGGCGTCTGGTATTAAACGCCGAATATGACCGTACGCGCGGCAGGGGGGTAACTTTTGACGTGTAAGCGTAAATGGATTGCTAATATCGAGGATATGGGAAAGGGCGGTTTGAAAAAGCGTAGAGCGTTAAATGCAGGATGTAGCCGGCGACGTGGGCGGAACATCCTATGGTGCGCACTCGTAGATGGATTGCCAATGTTTAAAATATAGGAAAGAGGGGTTTGAAAAAAGTGAACAGCGCGCCGGGATGTCGCGATAAAATGGTGCAACGTTTCGGGCATATTTCATCCGTGGTGCGATCGATCGAACGATCGCGATTCGAAAGTCGGAGATGAATTGATCTTTCGGACGTTTTTAACGACAAGAGCACGAGCCAGCTGTTGTGCAAAGGGCGTGCGTATATCGAACGCCTACTGGCGCAAATTGCAATGGTAGGGGATCGAATTAGGTCGGAGGGCAAGTGTTTAATTTCCGTGGGTTTAGATCGCCGAGAGTGACATCGTCAGACTCCGAGAGCAAAGTAAACCTTCCCAGCATCGATTTTGGAGATGATACGCTTAATGTTCGGGGCATAATCCGGGCTTTATTTATACAACCGATAGCCCTCTGTACTCGAGGCGCGCGTGCTTCGTCGCGTAAACTACTGCAAACGAATTAACGCGAGCCTCTTAGGTATCGCGTTCAAAGTGCGATTCGTTGCGGAGTTGCTTCGCGACCTTTACGCACTCCTGCCCTCCGTCGAATATTTTATTCGAGTTCAGCTTCATAAAGATCGCGACATTCCTGATCCCCAAGAACGAGGACGTGACATTTAACGTATCGACCACGTGGGACCTCATGGCAATGATTCATGCCTCTCTGCCCGCCACGAGAATCCTATTTCCGTTACAATCCACTGTTTAGCCCTCGCAGGGAAACGCAACCTCCCCTAAATATTTATTACGCGGCGAAGAATCATTCCGCGTACTCACTTGGTATAGTCGCATCACTTTTCTATACTTTTCTATAATATATCTATATTCTAATAGAAACTACGATGGCGGAAAAACGGTCCACGCCGCAGTAACTTCGTAAAACACTACTGCGAGTTCGAACGACAACTTAAATAGCGAATAACGCCCCCCGCTACAAACGATCAAGGAGAAATACGATGTCTCGGTGAAAAAGCGCGGCAAGTCCTCCGAACAATGTTTAGTTGGCATTCCGGATGGAAAGGACGAGGGATAATGCGCCGAGGCGGAGGAGCCTCGTCCGTGATTCGAGGCGCGAGGGCAACTCGATCGTCGTGATTCTTGCCCCCGCATTCGTTCTTGCCGTTTATCCGGCCTACTTCGTTTCTTGCCCCTGTCTCCTCCTCCTCGAGGCATACAGGCAGCGCATCGGAGCGATACAAATCGAATCTCCTCGTCGTTCCTTCCCTATCTGGCCCGTAATGAGATTCTTGATTCGCATGCGAATCGCGGGTCGGGGACCGGGTTATAAACGATATTTCGCCTTCTCGTCGTCGGGAAGAAAAATTCCAGGGGTACCTCCCGCTTGCGCGCACATCGCTCTTCTCTTCGATACACGACGCTGGAAACGAAAGGCAGATACGGGACAAGCCGCTATAACGGGTGTCGCTGGAAGGGTATTGAAATATTTACCGGTCCACTTTCTGTCCCGAATTTAAGATGGGAATCGTAGCGAGCGCTGTCTAATAAATCTTTTTCCACGAAATACGAATATTTCTTTAGCTCAGTTACGTTCGCAACATTCGCGTTTGGTATTTTATCGCGGAATGTGTTTATATTGATTCGGTAGATTTTAAAGGAGGGGATCGAAAGGCACCTTTCCCCTTACAGTATTTTTCTTCCTTATTTTTTGATTAAAAAGTAATCGATGAATCGTCGATTCCTTTATCGGTCGATAGTTATTTTACGTGCTTTAGCCAGGGAGTATTAAAAAACTTCTATTCGCCGGTAGTAAAAATTAAGCTGCCGCTTAAGAGCCGTGCGATGGCCTGCCATCCATCAGGAGGGATGATTAACCATGGGGCCTACTTTGAACATCTGTTACAAGGTAAGGGTATAACAAAGTGCTTTTCTCTCCGAAAGAAAGGGCTTTACGGGTCGAGGTTTGACAGGACTTTTTTCTCGGTTTCGAAGCATAAAGGCCGCTTGTAAATTTTTCGACGGCCGTTTAGGCTCCACCCTGTATAAGCTCGCAGAAGCCGGCGAGTAGCGAGTCGCATGTAGACGCGGAGCTTGGTGTTACGCTCACGCCCCTGGATTATTTACGAGAGGGGGTGAGATCTGAGTCTCGTAACGCTTCATGGTAGTGGACTCGGGGTACGAGTCGTGTTCCATTATTCAAAGACGGTGACCTGCCCTCTCGAGCATGGGAGTTCTTCATCGGTGGATTACCTAATTCGCACGTTTCAGGGGGAGGGGGGCTGCATTTGTCACGCAGATATGACAGCGAAGTCGATCTTGAAGCCGCCCTGTCGACCTGTGAAGAAAGATCGTCTTTCAGGATCATCGAGGAAAGTTTAGGAATCTCCGCTTATCCAATAAAAACTCCTGGAAGGGTTGAGCAACGGAATTCGCGACTGATATATTATGGTTGGTGCGCGATTTTATAGTACGAATTTTGAGACCAAGACATTTTTAATCATACATTTGATATCTTATGCTCGAGTCGTTAAGGCTTGATTTATACGAATGCAGATTATCGATCGCCGTGACATGACAATCGTGAAATTAGACGAGGTGTTTTGCAATCATCGTATTTCAATACGCGCGTCGTCGATCGCGTTGCAAGGCTCTCTGCTTGGTCCCCAGTGGTAACGTCCAAGAATGTTTTTCGACGGAGCAATTTTCCACGTAAAGCTCGGTGGTTCCATCTTTGGCTCCTGCTGGAAGGCAGCTTGCGCAAACTCCCGTAGTAGTACGAATCGTCGCGATCAGACGCACGTGGATCGCACCCGTGCTCGGTCGGACAGTTATCAGGCACTATTTTACCTCAAAACGGTACAGACAGGCCTTACGGAAAAAATCTTGCGTCAATAACGTAAAACGCTTTCCGCACACGTTCGCGAACGCTTAATAATTCACGGCATCGAACTATCGCGTGTAAAACGAGGTGCGAGGATCGCGATCATTATCCAGAACGACTATGATATACTCGACGAAAGTAAAAGCGAGCAAACGCCGTGCATCGTCACCGAGGGATACGAGCATCGTGAAACGTGATAGCGCATAATCGAGCCAAGGTACACGGAACGAAATCAATACCACGCACGGTATCAATAGAACGGCATCGTGATTCATTCCACTCGTCGGGCAGACCCAAGAGGCATTCGCGCATTGTTCGTGCCGATTTTTCAGTACGCACTGCCGAGCTCATTCAGCCAGAGCCCAACCGACGAAAGTGGGTTTCGATTCCACGGGGGGTAAGGGTGCGCATATGGCATGGAAAAATCCAGAAGCTACGAAGGGGATTCCCGCCCTAAAAAAAAAAACTTCCAAACTCTCAACCGCCATACTCCCAATACCTTTGACTTATCTCTAACCCGGCATACACGCTTCGAAGCGAACTCCAATCTCGCCCTCGCGATATACACGTCGCTCAGAAGAATCGAGAATTAACGAGCTCCTGTATCTCTCCCAGGAAGGTCCGCGCTTTCATTCGCCAACCCACGGCAATAGCTCTCCCCCGTTTCGATCTCAATGCCAGCAGCATTCTCCCTGGCTAATCTCAGAGCGTGGATACGCGTTTCGTATGGCGTCTTGCCAGGCCAGTGGGTACCAGATGCAAACACCTTTCCCCGCTCGCTTACTTTCCCTGTCACCCCTTTTAGCCGTCAAAGGTCCGCCCGCCGCGCCTCTCTCCAGGCTTCCTTTGTGCCCACCCCCCTCCTCTCTCCCTCTCTCTTTATCCCGGGGTCATTTGCGATGCACGATCGAGCAGCAACAGCATCGGTGCACATCCTCGTTCTCGCGACCGACTTAGCCGCCGGAGTTCGCGCAGGCGTCCCAGGAGGGAACGTGGGGGCCGACGGTGGGCCAGGGAAGCCCGAGGCGGAGGGTGCGCTCCTGGAAAATCAATACGGCAATGTCCGCCGGTAACCGGCCAGTCGGGGCTCATCCTTCGCAAGGGACGCATCGAGGTACGCGCGTACGAGGTTCTCGCGAACGGGTCGTCCCATTATCCCGAGGCAATCCAGGCTCCGGCGCGAACCTCGAGGCCTCGGCCAGAGAGAGAGAGCAGGAGGAGCGATCCGAAGGCAAGGCGCGGCAGGAGTGCGCGGTTGGAGCAGGCGGCCGCCCTGAGAGTCCGGGTGCCAGCCGAGGTAACTGACCCTGTGCAACAGCGCGAGCGCCAGGGATAGGACACGAGGAGCTCGAGCAGGGAAGCCAGCATTCGCAGGAAACGGGTCGTCCCTCGAGCTGCCCTCCCCCTCTCTCTCTCTCTCTCTCTCTCTCTCTCTCTCTCTTACAAGGGGGACAGCGACGGTGCTCTCCTTGAGAGGCTCCTAGAATCTCCCCGTGAGGCGTACGAGGTCTCCGAGCGCCTCGTGGGCCCCTGTGTGTGGCGGAGCCAAGAGTTTCGCGGGGGAGAGGAACCGAGCGTATCCCCGGTACCACGATCGAGCTAATAGGCACCCGCGACAAGGCCGCCAGGCTAATACGACGTCTGGTGGGCGCGCACGATTGGTCGTTCCGCGCGGATTTACCGAAACACCCCCAAAACGGCAACCCGTCGTCGTCGTGGTGCTGCCGGGGCCCTGCCGCTAGCCGCGAGAAATCGCGAGAAGGGAGCTCGGCAGGATCGGCCGGGGGATCGTCGAGAGGATCGGCCACCTCCTGCACGACTGGTACCGCTTCCACGTACGCCGCTTATCGGCGGCCCAGTGAGATGGAAGAGAAGTCCTCGGCGCGATTCTCCGAGTACCTGTTCGCCAAGATGGACGGGCAGGACGTCTCGGCCTCTCAGGGTCCCCGTAAGGTGACCGCCGACACGAGGAAGTGGATGCGAGAGAATCTTCTCCTCATGATCACCCTCTCTGGCGTACTCCTCGGCGTGATCCTTGGTAAGCGACGGTGATCTCTGGATGATCTTTTTTTAGCCGCGATGCTTCTCGTTTTTACCATAAGTGCGATCGATTCTCCATCGAATTTTTACGCGCGCTCCGGTAATGCTCGATTTATTAAGAGGGGATGATCGTAATGTTTTCGGGTGTACTGGTAGCTTTTATATCGTTAAGAAACAAAGATACGAGTAGCATATTCTCTCTGCGGGCACTGCTTTTGGAGGATTAAGAATTCGAGGTATATTTTTGAACGACAAGCGCGTGGGATGCACGCGTGCATGGAAACGATCGATATCGAATAGCCATTTACGCAGAAAATAACGGGTATCGGGAGAGGTATTTATCGGAGCTGTATCCGTGCTTGAAATCTAGTTTTTCAGCGCATGGCAACATCGCTCGAGTCCTATTGAGTACCTCGAGAGAGAGAAAAAAAAAAGGGAAAAAAACGGAACAGAATTTCAAATTCCACCTCTCTTCTTATTCGTCGAACATCAATCCGAATTTTTTTTAAAAGGGTCGCTCGCTCCGAGGAAAAACAAAAAGCGCGCTTCAGGATCGATTCGAGTTCTAAAGAAACTCCAAGGGCTGTCATGCGTATCGTGCCAAAGGCACGATAAACCTTTTTTCCACGGCAGGAGACCGTCCGGTGTGAATCGATAGTACATTCCGCTCGTTCCATAATTCTCGAGTGCAATTCCTGGAAATAAAGTATCATCCGAGGGGGAACAAATGGGTCGTATGACGTTTGCGCACGTGTCGCATAACCGATGGTTATACGTAGTGCCAAATGACAGGGGCTTCTTAATCGTCGTCCGCACTTATGGATGCCGTTTTACGAGCCACCACCCTCCTCGAACCCCCACGTGGCAATAGCGTCTAACTTCGTAAGACTCGTCGATGCATCCTACCGGCTGAACCCAATTTGACAAGTAGCGCTGAACTTTTACGGGATGGATCGATTACGCGTATAAATGTCGTGGACGACCCAGTTTGAAATTAGCATCCGTTACGTAAAACAAGATACGCTCGCGTTATCCCGTTAAAAGGTGCCAATCATCGGGCAGAGGTTTCCTTCCAAAGTCCATCTAATTAGTTCAGCCCCTCGCCGCCGAAAAGCCGGTTTCGTGACTGCCCCGACGTACGATCCGTATCTTGGTCAAATTTGTAGAGCCCTTGGCGTCACGATGGATGCTTCGCTAAACTTCCACGAGAGGTGGGGAAGTTCTAATTTTATCTATCGCGTTAAAGGTTTTGCCCACGATATATAGGCTATGCTCCTTAGTTCGAGACCCACTGTAAACAGTAGGTTTCACGGAGGCATGGTAATGTGATGCGCAGATACCCGGTCTTCCGTGGGAAGACTCGGGTTTCAATTTTACCTACCACTTTAGAGGTTGCCTATATGATATGCATTATAAACCCTTTGATTTGCAGCCCACCGCAAAGTGTAGCCTTCGAGGATTTACGGTGCCGTGCTTAAGAGATACTTGAACTTCCGCGGAAAAAAGGGGGAAAAATTAAAGTTCGTATCTTATCCGCGACCTTTGGTTTTTTTCCACGCTATACATATATATA